>JAWQFJ010034682.1:0-15962 GCA_034096865.1 Theodoxus fluviatilis | reverse complement strand
GAGACACGTTGCGCCCCAAGCGGCCAGGACTATGGGGAAGTAATCACACTGCTTAGATACATGTAAAACGTGCTTGTTTGTCGACGCGTTTCTGATGCATTTCGATCATGTTTGTGAATACATTTACGGTGTAATGTGTAATAAAATGATTTGCTGCAATAATGGGGGTGTTTTGGCTTTGTTTTTTTGTAGCAGGCGTTGTGAAATCGAAATATTTGGTTCATCTAAATGGATGCTTCTGCGCATGCGCGTGAGCCTATAGTCCGTTTAAACATTGCTCTGTCAGTGGACGCTACTGACTTCGCACGCCCGGGGAGTTATGCCAAAGATCCGGCCGCGTTAAAGCATGCAAAAATATTAATTAGATTAAAAACTAATCGAAAATAGTCATATTAGACTGTTTTAACGTATACTTTCTGCACAAAACCCACAGAAGATAAGTAAACAAACCTCACCGGTCGTATGTACCTAGATGGCTAGCAGACGAATAATCTTTGTCTCCACTGACAGAGCAATGTTGAAACGGACTATAGGCTCACATTTCGATGAACCAAATATTTCGATTTCACAACGCCTGCTACAAAAAAACAAAGCCAAAACACCCCCATTATTGCAGCAAATCATTTTATTACACATTACACCGTAAATGTATTCACAAACATGATCGGAATGCATCAGAAACGCGTCGACAAACAAGCACTTTTTACATGTATCTAAGCAGTGTGATTACTTCCCCATAGTCCTGGCCGCTTGGGGCGCTGTGTTCCGAGCGTCTTGTAACTCTATATAGCAAAAGCTCGGCATGAGCTATCTTTGTGTAACCTATAATCTTTGATAATACTAAGGCTGAAATATTTCATTTTGTCTTTTTTTTCTTCTTTGACCTTGTTTTCCTACGCTGAGTTACAGGTCCCTTCACTTGTCAAATACAACAGTCCTTGTTGGTTCACCAGGAACTTCTTTTTCATGATCCTTTTGATATTTGGTCATGATGGCTTGAAGACAAACGAGTATCTATACGCGCAATGAAGTTAAATGTATGAGAAGGCGACGACTGTTACTGTCTACCTGCACAATCTCTATCTATTAATCAATCAATCAATTGATCGATAAATCAAACAACCAACCAACCAATGAATCAATCAAGCAATGCGTCCGTCCATCCGTCCGTCCGTCCGTCCGTCCGTCTGTCTGTTCGTCCATCCGTCTGCCTGTATGTTTGTGTCCCTTGTTCACTCATTCATATGTTCTTACTAGCACTTTAACCGAAAGGAAAATCACTGTCACTCTGCGGATCAAAGCAAACTTGGGAAGAATGAAAAAAGATAAATGGGCTTGGAATTTGATACAAAGGGATGTGGCAAAGTGTAATGGTGTAAAAAATCTCATAATTATGGTTCACGTTAAATTGTAAATGCTGCGAACTATGTACCGTTCTGGTATAATTTCTCGTCTATCCTCATCTAGCACTATGAGCGTATGAAATCGCAAGCTGACTCGAACTTTTCAAGGCGGCGAAGTTGCAGTTGCTGAGGAGTTAGGTCTACATCCAGGATAACTTCTCCTGTTTTCGCGTCACCAATAAGAAGGGTTCCTGCGCATCACGCGATGTTATAAACATTGAAAAATCCTTGTCGATCAACACTGACCGTACATAATAAACGTCTATGGAATTTCACAAGTAAATGAGAAATGAAGTGTCTTTCGTTAAAACAAACAAACACGGTCAATCATTTCATCCGTGAACACCCACATCTACCGTTGAAAATGAATGAATAAATGAATGAATGAAGAAAGGAATGAATAAAGGACAATAAGCCTGTCAGTTTTTGTAGGGTATGTGAGGCCATTGATGACAAATTATCTAGAGTTGGTTAGAGCAAGGAAGTCGTCACTGTTTCCCCAGTCATTCTCTTTTTACAAAGCGGGTTGGGAGACGCGGTGGGTCTGTTCTTACCCCCAACCCACCACGAGTTTACCATGGAGACAGACCTTTACTCTGTTGGAGGCACATCGACAAGAACCCTCAAGATGATTTAGTTGATCCATATAGTGGTCTCAAAGAAAGTGAGACGGCGAGAGCGTCGCTTAAGAAAAAAAAAGAAGAAAGAGAAGAATGTGCGTAAATACAGGGTGTGCATCCACGCTGGAAAACAAAACTGCAAACCAGAGTCATGGTCCTAAAATAAAACCAACTGTCGAAAGACTCAGCCTTTGATCCCTTCCCTTCAAAGGTGTGCCAGGACAGGAGAGATTGTAGTCACAGACAAGCCGTGCGTACCGAATCAATGCGCTCCTTTGGGTCTCCATAAAAGATGCACCGCGTCTGAAACTTCGAGCATGAAGCTGTTGAATAGTTTACCCCGGCATGTGATTCTTCCTTATGATGCTTTGTGGGAACACCCTCGAGGGAAATATGGTTTTGTCAAGGATGGTTGGTCGCCTTTCACTGCCATAGGTCCTGACGGCGTCGCAGGTTAATAATTGAGGCGGCGGCGTGGCGCCTTTGTACACATGAGAGAAATCTCTCGATAAGTCAAGGATAGCCGTAGCGTCCACGTTCAGTACTGTGGCCACAGAGTCCATGCAAAATCAGTATAGGGAGCTTTCATAATCTGTTCAGAATTCTGGGTTGATTTTATTGCAAAGCTGAAGTCATGCAGGAAATCAGAGGTGGGTTCTCCAGATAATGGATTTGCAGTTCAAAGCATTTCAAAAGGTGTTTCCGGTGCTATTTTTAAATGATCGCTGTATTCATACAGGAATCGGTATCAGAACTGGGATAAAAAAGCACTATTTTGTTCTGGAAATGGATTTATTACAGGAACAGGCGGGTTGGGCGTCGCGTATGATTAATCCTTAACTCTTGATGCGGCTGTCGAGTCGGCATTGGGTTGAAATACTTTGAGGGAAGTGGAGATGTTTGTTTGAGTCCTTAACTGTATGGCCTTGTGTTTTTAGTCAGGTGCCAGCACTTGACTGGTCGAGCGGCCCAAAGATCGAGGGAGTAATATAAAAAGGGTATACGACCCAGAAATGGGTGGTAAGAGGCTGTATAAAATCACTGTCTATGACTTTACTTGTGGAGATGCCTCAGGAGTCGCACTTTGGATCTGTGGCATTGACGTTGTAGTGATACACACTGCCCGGCTTGGACTCTCTCTTCTTGCCATAATATCCCGCCTCGTACCGTCTTCTCTGAAAGAGATTGCCAAAGTCTTCGTGAGGGGCTAGGTGTTGGTCGTTCTCAGTGTGCAAAGAGGAGTTTGTGATACTTTTTGTTAGTGGATGCGGATATTCGGTGACCGGATTCTTTTTGGAAGTGGGCGGTATGGACAAGCAAATGAACCACGGCTGTTAACTAGCTTTGCATCCTATAACTTCTGCACAAGAAAAGTTTCTTAATGGCCAGGTGTACTCCGATATCCCTGATTGATTTTTTACTGTTCGGGACTGCCTATGCCTGATCTTCTGGACCAGACCCTGATGGTCTTTCCTGCTGAAATAGCAGACAACAGCCAAGTGCAGATCTGGACAGAAGGCATTTTCCTATGCTGGGCATCTGATCTGAAATACCCTACCTCATAAACTGCACTCATGTTCAATGCTGGGTGCATTTAGACAAGATCTAAAGACGCATCTCTTTACCAAATGTTACAAATGTCTCCTGATATGTGTGCGCTGCGAGTGACTCAGTAGGAGTCGGAACCAACGAATAACAAGTGATGATGATGATGATGATGATGATGATGATGATGATGATGATGATGATGATGATGATGATGATGATGATGATGATGATGATGATGATGATGATGATGATGATGATGATGATGATGATGATGATGATGATGATGATGATGATGATGATGATGATGATGATGATGATGATGATGATGATGATGATGATGATGATGATGATGATGATGATGACGACGATAACGATGACAACCTAGGGGTCTGAAGTTTCAACTTGTAAGATGACCATCGAGCGACTCCTGTCGTACGTTTTGTTTTGCAAACAGACCACTTCTTCGTTGGTCTGAAGCTAATCCACTTCAACTTTTCTTTTAGGGTGCTCTAGCAGCGTATCTTCCCGTGTCCTTGTGTGATTGTTACCGGGTCTTCTTGCATGGCCCCAACAATGTGGGTGAGGACTACAGATCTCAATCACGCACTGACTTCAGTTTTGAAAAGGGATGAGTTGTCTGCTTCATCGTTCCTTTCTTTGGCGCCGTCTCTCCGAGTGACACTGACCAATAGTCAAATGACGTTGTCACTCCAAAGCAAGCACAAGATGTATGCCGCAGCAAGGTTTAATTGCACTATAATTTGCTTTCGCTGCTTTCAAGGGTACCTGAGTTTCAAGCCTGGCCTGCAAGAAGTAATGGATTAAAGCAACCTCTCTTGAATGAAAGTCACGTCGATTACTGCACCCGTTAGGTGCGGGACGTCTCTTGGGCGTGTTCCCTTCGAAGGTATGCGCAGAGCTACATTTCACCGTCAACGTCGATCAGGCTTCTCAGTCGAGTGGTTTGAGGCCGAGTGTAGTTGAGTGTCCACTACTCTACGCCTTCGCAGTGCCTGTGGAGTTGAAGCCTGAACACACGCCAGGTGAACGCATGAACCGCTGATTGTCGTCGAAAGTCTTTCAGCATTAATGAGAGGTGAACAATTGAAATCTAACTCCGTCTTTCAGAATCATTGTAAATCTTCCAGTTTGGTGCCGATCCTGTGATATCAATCTACTGTGGCAGTGTCTATGATATTCAATTGTAAACTTTCTTGCTGTAGGAAAACATTTGACGCACCATTCGTGTACCGTAAAATGTCTGCGTGAATATTTGCAGACGTTTGTCGACGAAAATACCATTTATCTTGAGAGGTACGAACATTGATCATGAACGTCATGTTGTCCCAAGGAACAATGTCCAAGGCAGTGTCGAAAGTCAAGTAGTACAGATGGTGAGATAGGGTGGTATATGTGCATCGGTGAGAAGTTGCCATGAACTGCTGTCCCAAAGTCCTTTCGAGGCACTAGGATTTTATTCCTTTCCCAGATGGTACAGGGTTATTTTACATCTGTGCGAGGTCTATCGACGCCGAAAGTAAAACCCTGTTTTCCTGATTTTTTGTGTAATCAGATTCGTAGGCATCGTGAAAACAACTGCCCTCCACAAAAAAGTCATCAGGGAAGGACCGAGTAAACATGACACCCAATACAATTATTCGGGCGTGTGCGCTGGGATTCCCATTACACCTTATACACGCTTTGATGAGTGAATCGATTGACATTCATAACCAAAAGCGATCGCTTCGATCATTCACATGGTAAACAGACGTAATAGCTCGGCAACTCTGGCCCTCCAGACGACCCTCCACCTGACGTTGCTGGTGGCTGCCGATGGTGGCGGGCGTGTGTCGGCGTGCCGTGGACTGTATCAAACTTTAATCAAAGGGCGGGCCTAGCACTGTACCCGTCCGTCGTCAAAGTAACTCGGATTCTCGTAATTCCCCATAGGCGTGCGCAGCTCCGCCGCGCAGCCGAGGTTATGTCGGAGGCAGGCGCTTTCTGCGGCCGTGTCACCTAGATTAAAAGAGGGCGGCCGGGCGACTTGCATCGAGAAGGCCATAGAGGAGAAATAAAAGACGGGATGCCCTTCGTTTTATCTACTCTTTCATTGTCTCGGGCAGATGCGAGGAGAAGGACGGGCGTTGAGCTGCTTGCCGAAAACCGCCACAGTTACGACATCGAGATCGGTTGGCGGCTTCCGCGCACGCGCACTGGAGGTTGAGTCGCGTGCAACAGCATGCGCGCCGCGAGTCGTGATCCGTGCGGCGCGCAAAACAAAGCGGAGCCTGGGAGGGAGGGATAATAGGAATTTTTTCCACTACACTGATTACAGCCTGACCCGCTGACTCCGGGGGATATTTATGGTCCAGGAGAATGACACGTCTTCAGCGAGTTATCGACCCTCTCGAGCCCCCAACACGTACCCCTGGCCGAGCGACCCCCCTCACTCCTCCCCCCCCCCCCCCGCAGGCCCTAACCCCCTTGCCCCCCGTCCCCGCGTCTTGCACGGGGCCCTCTCGTCTCGTGCGTCCCCTCAACCTTTCTTCCTTCCTTTCATCTCTCTATCCATAGTCGGTGTTTGTCCTCTACCCCATTTGATCTTTTTGTTCCCCGAGTTTCTACTTTTCCTATCCCAAATTGCTGTTATTCATGTGTTTTCTCTCTCCTTATCTCCGTTGGCAAGCATGAAACTCCCTCCCCCCCCTCTCCCCCCCTTTCCCTCTTTTCTCCCCCCTCCCCCCCTCCCCCCTCCCCCCTCTACCCACCCTGTTTCCAGTTCATACAAACACTTTCAGAGTACGATTGAGTTTCTAAGAGAAAAAACAACAACAACAAACGCGCAAATACGCACGAGTGTGTCAAGTCAGTAGTACGCTATCGTATACGTGCAACTAAGAAATGGGGAAATTTTTCGTACAAGAACATATTAAGTCTTTAGTAAACATATTCTCCCGTTTGTGTCTACAATAGTAAATGTACAAGTGTGAATTGACATATCATGCAGCCGTTTGCAATTGAATGTGCGATTTTCAAAATCATATTACAGAAGATATGTACATAATGTTCTCTTTATTACTTCACTTCCGTTAATCTCAAACATAGAATGTTCTACAGCGTTATTGCTTAATTTCGGCGTCCTCCATGCAGATGGAAATTGAGACATTCTATTATCAGATATGTTGAACATTTTCTTCGCCCATTTGTTTGGGTATACATTGCTGTGTTGATTGAAAAAATGTTTGAAGTATTTGTAACTGTGCATCACATACACAATATTATTATAAACTTCGATCAACGAGAAGACATCGCAATAATGCTACGAGTATTATGATAACCACGTCTATGAACCCATTCGATAATTCCCACCACAGGTTACCTCAATTTTGTTTCGAATCATTGGTAATAAAGGAACACAAAACTTCCCATACTCTGGTGAAACGCGTTGCTGTAAAGACAATACAATTGCTGCATGCATTTCGAATACTGCAATACACGCACGACTGCCATTTGTAAGAGAAAGGTGCTCTGCGATCCAAGGTTTGCGGTGGGCGTGAGATTCTTCTTCATAATTCTTGTGAATATCAAAAACAAAATTAAATTGGTCAGGATGGACACTTTCAAAATTTGGTATGGAATGAGGAACATTCTATCCGTCTCTATTCGTCTATTCTTCCAGTGCACTCGCACCACTGAGGTCTGTATCTGTCTGGGTTACAGACCCGGATGCAGATGTCTTCAGTGGAAAGCTGACAGTGGTGCAAGGCCCAGGCACAGTCGGATTTTCACTTGAGCACAAAGCACTGGGATTCCACAGCTGACTGTCCCTGCACGGCAAGCGTGGGCGACGACAAGATCGAGGGTCGAGGTTCTGGTTGCTATGGAGACAGTCTTGAACTGGAATCGTTCCCCGCCTCCAGTCTCCCTGAGATGCAGCAGGCCGTGAGTTGCGAGGCCGGACATGGAAAACACGTGCATTGTAAACGAAGAGGACGCAGGAGCCAAATTATTCATTTCAAGGATAGAGGAATTTATTTCGAAAGTCCTTTGTGAGGGGTGCTGATCAGTACGTTAGACTTTAGTTGATTAGGGAGAACATTGTCTCACGATATGGCTGACACATTTTATTTGGAAGCAGATTTTTGCAGATTCAGGAGGAAATAGAGGCCCAAAAGTAGCAAAATAAATTTTTCCGACGCTCATGCTAAAAGCATACACGACCAAGAGTACGGATTTTTGACTGTCAACAAGTGACTGCGGACACACGGCTGTAGTGACACATGCAATCGCTTGACGCTAGCTCAGCTTGCGTTGACATTAGCAAACTCCACGAAAATCCATATCAGGACCAATTCCTCACAACCATTCTTGATGCACAGGTGTAAAACAAACTAAGCCACTGGAAGCATATCACCCTTCTGTGGGTAAATAAAGCGGCTAGTCAGTAATGTGTTCTTTCAAAAATGAAAATGTTTTCGGATAAAAAGCGGCAAGAGTTGAATATTTTTATTATCTTGTATTCGTCCTCTTATACTTTACTTGACGGAAGCTTGCAGCTCGACTACACATTTTGAACTCAGAACGCACACTTTCTCCAGTTTTCTTACTCGGAGCGTCATTGGTCGGAAGGTCAATCACACTTTCTTGCATGAAGTGACCGCAAACTACACTTATAGTTTTCTCTTTGAAAACCAAATCCCCAAAAGCTTGCATATTCCATCCAACACATTACTACAACTTTTTTCCTGTGGCTGATTCGACTTTTGAGTCAAATTTCTTGCATTACTCAGTTCACACTTTCTCTCCTGGTCAAAATTACGTCATAGCATTGCCTAACTCAGTAACATACTTTAAAAAATTCTCTCAGCGGTCCCCAACAGACCACTCGTGACAGAGTTCAGGTCTACCAGTACTGCCATTTGCATGGCTGGACGCTCAAGGCCTGTCCGTGAAGGACGCTTCATGGCCACGTCTTCGCCAGTTCCCCGGAACACGTGTTGGCACGCGGCAATTTGGCCACTGCCGCCCCAACCACAGTCATGATGGCCACGGTAATGAATGGACCTCAAGGCAAACCGTCGCCCATTACAGTCATTACGCACCGTGGCCTAGCCAGTGTAGGGGCAGACCCGTCTGTGTAGTTCCCCCTGGGGACGCGTTCCTCTCCCCCTTTGCCTGCTCTTTTCGTGTCCGCTTCTCCTGCTCTCCCAGCCAATAATTGTGGAACGGGGAACTTCCCGCTCTTGGGCTAACAGTTCCCGGCCAGCCCCGAGGGCAACGGCGATGACAAGCCTGCAACAGAGAGTTCAAAAACAAAAACAAACACGTGCAGGTTATCTCCCCCTTGTCGCTCTCTCGTGTTCGGGCTGCTGCGCAAACAAGCGTGAAGGCGATTAAGTGGGAGTTGCCCATGTTGCGGGAAGACTGGGCTGGGCTGTGGGCCACGCCACGCGTGTCTGCCACCAGACGTCCTGGTTGCCGGGAATGGTCAGATGGAGATCAGTATAGTGCACACATACACCCGTTACCCCCGATAAGGATATCCGGCCAGTGGGACATTCTTTATAGAAACTCTTCTTTTTCACATAAGTGTGGCGGGAATAAAATGTCAGTTTGTGAGATGTCCGTTAGCGTGAGAAGTCATTTTTCGCAGTTCTTGACTCATTCTTGACGGATTCATAGTGAGTTAAAGTTGTTTCAAGAAAATGAGAGCAGACACTAAATTTATGACATAGTCAAAAAGCTATGCATTTTCCATAAATTAATTGTTTATCCTTAAATTTTCGTTTCTGATTGCATAGTGAGACACGTTTTTTGCAATGTATGCGTTGCTTCATCGGGTTTGCCACAGCATATAAAATAAAAGGGGAAAACAAGCCCGCCACAAATACAAAAAGCTTGTGATTATTTCATCACACAGATTTAAAGAAAAATCTTAAAGGGAAAGGGAGAGAAAATATAGGAACCAAACAGATATCTTCATCGCACAACTTGACGTCTCTCTCTCTCTCTCTCTCTCTCTCTCTCTCTCTCTCTCTCACGACACACCGGAACAACCCCAACGCACCCGGTCGGCGCTTCCGATCACTCCGATACACAGCCACACATTTGAGGAAGGCGTTTCATCTGGCAAGCCTCACCCAAGTTATTCAATGCAGCCCATGTGGAGAGCAGCAGGCAGACACGGCGACGTCGTGCCACCATTTCCAGCGCTCCCCTTTCCCCTGCAGGGGAGATGAATGTGAATGTAAAGCACGAAGAAAAACACAACAAGCACGCCGCCCTGGCAAGAACAAGAGACACGAGCAGCAGTCGAAGGAAGACAAGAGAAAGACAGAGGGAAGAAAAGGAGGGTCTGGAATGAGACAATGCCACGAAGAAGCTACGGGAAGAGATGCAGTGTTGCTGGAAAGGGGGAGGGAGAGAGGTAGGAGAGGTAGGGATGAAGAGAGAGAGAGAGAGAGAGAGAGAGAGAGAGAGAGAGAGAGAGAGAGAGAGAGAGAGAGAGAGAGAGAGAGAGAGAGAGAGAGAGAGAGAGAGGAGAGAGAGAGGTGTGTGTGTGTGTGTGTGTGTGTGTGTGTGTGTGTGTGTGTGTGTGTGTGTGTGTGAGTGTGTCTTTTGAAGAATCGAGCAGAATAAAAATCATCATCGGCAAAACGTGAGCAAAAGGTGGGTTGTGAGAAGGAACGAGAACAGACCAAGAATAGGGAAAGATAGGACCGCGGAGACTTTAGTGATGATGATGATGATGAGGATGATGATGATGATGATGATGATGATGATGATGATGATGATGATGATGATGATGATGATGATGATGATGATGATGATGATGATGATGACGACGATGATGATGATGATGATGATGATGATGATGATGATGATGATGATGATGATGATGATGATGATGATGATGATGATGATGATGATGATGATGACGATGATGATGAATCGAGTCTTAAAACCTATCGGCCTTTGTATGGTATGCAAGGCCATTTGCCACGAAAATCAATAGATCTTGTAAGAGGCAGAGCAAGTTATGTCATGCTTTTCACAAATAGTACCTTTTACGAATTGCATGGGGAGACGGGGTGGTATGTCCTTACCCCCAGCCTACAGGAGTTGGGAGACATCAAAATAGATTAAAGGAGTAAGAGAATAAACAACCATGGAGAATGATAGCAGGGAAGCAGACGACTAGACCAAGAAGTACAAATGAGTGGAAGGGTGAAGGAACGACGAAATAATGATAGAGAATGAATGAATATTGCTTTACAACCGCTCAGCCTGTGTAGGGTATGCAGGTCATAAACCGTGAAAATGTTTGAGTTGGTTTGAATAAGAGCAAGTGAGAGCACACCTTTCGTAGCTATTCGCCTCTTACGAAATGCGTAGGGAGACGCGGTGGGTCTATTCTTACTCCCAGCACACAGGAGGAACGAATGCAAGAGAATATAAGAGAGGTGGAAAAGGGACCTTGCAAAAGAAAGGTCAACAACAACTCAAGTAGAAGGGAGACCTAAGGAGTCGAGAAAAAGGCTGGCCAAGTGTAAAAATAGTTCTTTTTCTAAGCCAGAAAGTGCACTCAATCTTACATTCTTACATCACGTTTGAATGACTATTGTTTTCATATTCCAACCGCACAAACACTCAACATTTCAACTGTACTCCCTTTTTCGCTTTCTTCAACAACTCGAAACTCAATCGGCCTCGCCAAGTCGCCCTGCGGAAATCCTAGACATGTGTCTTGGGGTTCTCTCCACTTCTGGCCTTGGGCCACAAAGGAGAATGAAGCAGACCGTCCTTGCAGCCTAGTCTGTCCACTTGTAGGGCGGTCGGTCACTTTCCCCAGGCAGGACAAGATAAAAGACTTTGTGCCATCGGTCCTTCACTGGCCGGAGGGAAGTCAGTTTCTTGGCCTGGACCACTTCCATCATGGGAGGTAATTTAGCCCCTGTCAACACCACACCTTCTTGTTTCCAGTAAGGGGATGGAGGGCAAGGGGGGAGGGAACATGAACGGGGAACCAGGGGGATAAGGTTAGGGGAGAAAGTTGGAAGTTGGCAGGGAGGAAAAACGGTGCGCTGAGTTAGTGTCCCCGAGTCGCCAGAGGGGTGGAAGGGAAGAGCCGGTCTCGGCAAAGATCATTTGAAAACCCAATTTGCTGCCGATATTGGAACCAAATTTATAACCAGAGGTCTGTTGGGAGGGAGAGGCCGGTGTCCAAATAGGATTCCGACCCCAATATTTGCCCCCGCCGTAAAGACTCCGGGACTTCCCGCCGGGAGAGGTCCCGCGCGAGATTGGGCCTGACACCGCGCAGCCCTGGCGAGACTTTCCATTTGGCGGACAGTCGCCCCTGGTCATTAAGATTTGTGAATAAACTTTTAAATGGTTTTCAAGTCTCTTCGTGCTAATCGACTGCGAGGACCGTGATGGCGTTGCCTCTTCTCCTGGCGTGAATCATGGACGTCTTTAACGAGCAAGCGCGGCGTGAAAACAACGTTTTCAACCCCCCCAAAAAAATAAAAGTAAGCGAACTTTTGGAATGGGGCAACTTTTGAAACTTCATTAATTTTTTTTTTCATTTCTCGACGCAGATGTTTATGAAACCGCATTCTGACATTTGGCTGGCTCTTCAATTCGTTATGCATGCTCAGGAACAATTCAGCACCGACTGCAGTCGAACGAGCGGCAAAGAGAAATGAGACGGCATCAAAGAAGAGCGTAATTGAATTACAAAAAGATAAGACGAGAAAGGATTAAAATCTTTCTGGTGTCATATTCCCCGCTTGGAAACAATACGATGATCGAGCCGATAGTAACAATTTCAATCATGCATTTTACTCCGCAGTTTGATGGCGCGCGGTGGAAAGTCTCACAGCTCAAATTGCTCATGAATCCGATGGACTCGTTACGACTGCTCGAGTTGTAAAATGCTCGAACAGTTCTGGGGATTCTCCCGCAAGGCCAGCATTGACTGAGAACGTGTTTGCTGGTGTCGCTGAGGTTCTCTTGACAATTCTTTCTTTTCCGTTCGTGCTTATAAATGTTTTGTCTGTCACCTTATACTGTCCGTATGCATGTTTTTTAAGGATCTTAATTTACAGAGCTTGATGTTCGACTTTCCAAATGAAAGTTTGCGTGTGTTTCAGCAACTGCCTGCAACAACAAAAAAACAGTATCGTTGAGGACTTGATTCTGACATAGTTATAGATATCAGGCAGAAACACAGTCATGTCGATTATTTGAATTACTTTTTCGAGAGCTCCTCGTGCATCCTGTTCTGGAAAAAAGGAAATGCAGCCCGCATTATTAAAACATGTAAAAAGAGCACCTTTGCATTCCGTTGCCATGGCAAACAACCCATGACGTTCATACAGATGTCAAAACTCACTGCAAAAGTGGTATGAGGGATGAGAGCGCGACGTGTTTTGATTAATACGGATTCTTCTTCTTTTTTAGGTGGCTATTTCATGTGTACGAGCTGTGACTTTCAGGGGTATTTTTTTTTTTTTACTGAAAAGACCCCCCCCCCCAAATTGTTTCGAAACAAAACTCATAACGTTCTTTCCTTTTTCACTTACAAATGAGAGAAGGACCACACGTTAATATGAACTTAAAAAGAAAAAAGTGTTATCAGCTGGTTTCGAACCCTCAACTCTCTGACCGCAACGCACGTTTTGCTCGTGCCCTCCGGTCGAGGCTTGGAGCGTGCCTTGCGTGCTGTTGTTGCAGGAGATGAGGTGTCAGCACGCGCGGCACGCTTTGTTCTTGCCCGGCACGCCGCCTCCACCCCAAGCCTGCAGAGTTCTGGGAGAGAGACGCGCTGCCCGTGGGACGGTGCCAGCCCCACGTAACCAGAACCACATGGGCTGTGTCGCGTGCCCCCAGTGCAGGGGGGAAGGGTCAGCATTCCGACTGGAGGTGTGGGATTAGAGAGAGAGAGAGAGAGAGAGAGAGAGAGAGAAAGAGAAAGAGAAAGAGAAAGAGAGAAAGAGAAAGAGTGAAACAGACAGACAGACAGACAGACAAACAGACAGACAGACAGAGACTGTAGACAGACAGACAGGCAGACAGACAGACAAACAGACAGACAGACAGACAGACAGACAGACAGATTGGGTTTTCTTACGACAACCCAAACGAAACTATGTCGTCTCCTTAACAAATTTAGAGCAATGCGACGTAACATCTCGTAAAATCCATCCCAAACTCACTCTCTCACTTTGACAATAAAGTATGAGCAATACTTTTGACACTTGCGTCTGAAGCTTTGGTTTCACGCTGGATGGTGGAACAGCGGATGAAGGAGAGCATGCAGCAAGATCAGAGTGGAGTGTGAACTGCGCCAGCTGTGACTCTGTTCCAATGAAGACAGAATCGGGGATCCAGGGAAAGCTCCACAGGATTCGGTTATTTTTCAATCAGGCCTGCCTGATGACACTCTCGAGCTCTCAGGTTCTACGAGGCTACTGAAACTGTTAAAAATCGGGAATACGATCGAGAATGCTAAATTCTACATCGATGCTCGAGGTGCGCTGCTATTATGTCGTCTCTGAGATGGGAGTTGGCAGTTCATCAATAACAGCTAAAGAGACGGTATTTTCTATCACCAAGGTAGTTATTTTGTTGAGCAGTCTGATCAGGCGTAGTGTGTACCTTTCAACTGAATATAATCCATCCTTACAGTCTGAGTTGGTCTGATGTAACGTTACTTCCTGTTTTGCCCAACGCCAAGTAGTGGAGCTACAATGGTGCGCCGCTCCTATCTGCTCTGGGCCAGCTTCTGAATAGTATTCCACGTGGACATCAGGACCTTGAGTTCTCCCTCCACCAGTCGCTGCCAAGTATTCTTGGGTCTTCCTTTTTTCTCTGTTTCTTCTAGTGTCCAGTGGAGGGCGGTCCGGGTGATGCTGTCTTGCTCTTTCGAATGACGCACCCAACGCAGCTCCATCGCTGTATCGTGATTGTGGTGTCCAAACCCTGTGGATAGCACTGGGTGAATAGCTGTTGGTTAGAGGTAGTGTTGGGCCAGAAAATGTACAGGATTCCGCAGAGATTCTTTGTGTGGAATGTTGATAGTTTGGTAAGATCACTTTCATTCGTCCTCCAACATTCAGATCCACATATGAGGATGGAGGGCATAGCTCTGGTACAGTTTTAGTTTGGTGTTGGGACTACACAGATACTTTGGTAAACATTGAGATGTAGTCGGATCGTATCAATAGAGGTCATTTGAGTGATTTTGAGATTTCAGTCGATTCCAAAAGCTGAGCCATTGCTGCAAATACCATGTGAGTTTTAGTTTCACATCCACCGATAAATGTGTGTGTATGACCTCCACAGGAGAGCTACGTAGTCTTTTCTGTGCAGACCACTGCATCTGATTGCGTGACGCCCAATCGCATCATAATCCTGATTCTGCATACTTGCAAACGACACCACGTATAGTATGTGGTGTCCCTGACAACGGGAGTCTCTCATACACAGGTACAGAGGTATTCATTTGACCTAGAAGCCAATGAACTCGCTGGTTCTCCGTAAGCGTTGATTGGTAGCAGGCACACTTTAAAAACCGTTTTCTCACAAAGGTCTGTGTTCAGTACACAAGTATTCAATACTTATAAATCATATAAAATTTCATAGATCATAATACTTCCCGTACCAGTTTGAAGGGAACTGATAGCCCTTTGTGATGAAACAATAATCTAAAAATCGTCCTTGGCATCAGATCGACTGAGTTACGGGTGGACGGGTCACGTACATCGCACGCACCCGTGAAGCACGACTGTCTCAAGATCCGCTGCGTTACTGGCTATCGTCTTGCGTTAAAACTCTTGCTGCACGGAATCCTTGAGGCCTGTTAACTCCGACCGAAAGCATTTAAACCCAGGCAAACTTGGGGCAAGTATTGTTCTCCTTGAGCCTGAATCAACAGACAAACAGACAGACAAACAAACAAACAAACATAAAATACTGACTTGTTCATTTTGCCTTTTAAATGAGTCATTTAGGAAAAAACTGAACTCTTTTCGTTTGTCGGCTCACTCGCTTGCTTGTGCGACTTCCAAAGAAAGAAAGAAAGAAATCCTGCTTCTGTGACGAAGACAATGACTGTCCGTTTGACTCGGGAACTGCAGGTCAGAAAAAAGGACTACGGAAATGAGCACAGGCTTGAACTAATCACTCTCCTCGTGGCTAATTCCCATCGCTCACGTTTCCTTCCTGCAGTAATTCATCGTGGATCGCCCGCAGCCGTCAGGTTCCGAACACGTGCAGAACTTCCCAGGCTTTGGTCAGCTTCAGGGCGGCGTCACTGGACACCGAATGACCAGACCTGCTATCACTGCCGGATTGCAACCCGAGCCGACAAAATGCGCTGCTCGGG
>JAWQFJ010034679.1:25000-34802 GCA_034096865.1 Theodoxus fluviatilis | reverse complement strand
TAGGGGTGACCGGCCCCTTAGGGGTTAAAAGTTAAGAGGGGACTGTCCGAATTTCTGAAGACAGAGCTAGTGGAAAGTAAGGGGAATGGGTAATTTAAATTCTTATTCACCGGTGAAAAAGGTTTTTAAAAAGTGCCTGTTCTATAATAAAGTGTAATTTCCAACAGATACCCATTCTTGGATAATAGCATACTATTACTATTCATGAAAATACTACGTAAGTATTCCTCTGGCACATTGTATCCTGTCCGGAAGTTTTTGTCTACATATTTCTTACCATTTGGTCGCTTGAAACATTTTCAGAGAAACATTTACTAGCCACATACTTCATAATATTACTCAATCAAACTATTAACGTGTTGATAGTTTATTATGAAATGAAATTAATGTTCAAGTGCATTTGTTGGCTTTTCCATGGTATCACGGTCATCCTCACCAATCCATCCCTGTCTGTCCGTCCGTCCGTCTGTCTGGTCCCCCTATCTGTCTCTCTGTCTGTCTCTGTCTCTGTCTCTCTCTCTCTGTCTGTCTCTCTCTCTCTCTCTCTCTTTCTCTCTCTCTCTCTCTCTCTCTCTCTCTCTCTCTCTCTCTCTCTCTCTCTCTCTCTCTCTCTCTCTCTCTCTCTCTCTCTCTCTCTCTCTCTCTCTCTCTCTCTCTCTTACTCACACACACACACACACCTGCGTGCCCACGCGCGCAGTGCGCGCACACACACACGTACACACACATGCCACGCTGCACACAGGCACCCATACGCGAGCGCGCGCACACACACACACACACACACACACACACATACACACACACACAAACACACAAACACACACACATAATTATATACACGCACATATATATTCACATTATCGTAAGCACGCATACACACATGCGCACGTGTGCGCACACGCGCGCGCAGGCGAGTACTCGGATGTGCAGAGCCTGAGGCAACGACGTCAAACTGTTACACTGTCCAAATAGATATTCTCTGCAGGGCGCCATTTTCGCATGATTCGTTGGATGTTCAGGCAAGACATCGATGACGACTGAACCAATCGATTTCGCTCCGGATTGCTTCTCTTCGGGAAGTGCGGTCGGAGGTCAGTATTTCTCAATCACCTACCTCAGTGTTGTTTGTCCATCATGTCTTAAATTTCTTGTGGCAATTGAGGGGTCACATGGCTCTTCGTTATCTAAGGAACATTTTTCCTAAATTACAATCAGGTAAAAGTCATGTTGACGTATCAGTCGCAGCTTAAATTGTGTATGACTGAAATAAAATAATCATGCACAAGTTTTCTGCCGGCTTGTCCCTTCAGTTTAGTTTCGTCATTTTTGTGTTTCCTCGAACCCACGGCCTGTACAAGTACAGCGTTTGGGCGTCAACAACATTGTTATTGGTCTCGTCTTGGTTATGAATGGCATGGCTCCAAACATCGACGAAATGATGAAGACAATCGTGTCTTCTCTGCGTGTGGGAGCACGTCATTTTGACGAAAAGCAATATTTTCCTCATCTTAAGAATAACCCTCTGCTTTTCATCTCCCGTGTTTCAACACAGTACAGATCAGTATACAAACCGTCAAGATAAAGCACATCGCATCTTTTAATTGGTAACGCTGTATTGTTGCTTAAAGATGCTACCGGATTCTCCATAGCTGAATCCTTTGCATTACACCTTCATCGTCACGTCATCGCTGCAGTCATAAGTATCTTCCAGTAAATCTACCTTGCTTGTGGCACGTAACAGTCGATCAGAAGGCGAGATAAGTCAACGCCAGAAGGGAAAGATTGATATCTCAAAGCTGGGGGAGGATGCGCAAATGAAGAGCCAGACCAAAGTTCATGTTTGCTATTGATTCTGGTGAAAAATAGCAAACAAACACCCTTGAATGGAAGCTTCTGAAGCCGTCTGCCTGCTACGGCCACTGCCTTCCTTGGAAGAGAAGGCGGAAGGGAAACAGGCGTTGGACGAGTCATGCAATTAAAATATGCTACAAATCAATGACGTCTCTTTTAAACAAGCTGTCTGAGCAGGCGACACCCACAGAGGGCGGCCATAGGAGAGCAAAAGTGATGACAACAAAGTTGCTAACAAAACAAACAGTTAGGTTTTGTAGTCCACCTGCTCTGCGAAACAAGTGTTGGGAAGCGTTTCCTGCCATGGCGACAGCTGGGGGGCAGAAAGGGAACATGACTAAAAGGGATGGAGGCCAGTGGGGCGGGCTGGGAGGTTTGAGGGGAGTAGGAAGCAGGGCGAAGGTGGGGAAATCCAAGGAAGTTTCATAAGACGCTGTGATGTATAAAAACCGCTGGCGCTGAACCTCCAGGTTTTGGCAGTATATAAAAAAGATCGGGTTCAAACCCTCAACCTCTCGAGAAAAGAGGGGGAAAAACACACACACAAAAAACAGGTCGGGTTCGAACCAGCAACCTCGAAAAAAGAAGGGTAAAAATAGTTTCAGCGCGGATTCGAACCCGTTCACGCATGACCTAACGTTACAATAGTCCAACGCTTTACCATCTGAGCCATTCTGCAACTGACGTTACTACGTGTTTGTAAAGCAATTATAACGTTCTTTTCCGTAAACTCCCTCGCTTCGTATTTTGCACTATAAATTGTAGAAAAATGGATGATAGTTCATGAAATTTGTGTGGTCTTGTACATTTTAGGATACTCAAAGTAATACTGCCAAGTTTAATATTGATTCACTGCCATTAGGCCACGCGAACAGACTACCAAGTTGTAACTTTTCTGACTTGTGTTCCACTCACACATTTTTGACCTGGCGGACATGTACTCGATTAATTGACTCGATTAAATTGAACTGAAATGTAAGAGGGTGAGAATATGATGTAGAAACTTGTCTAGACCACTGCAGGTAAAGTTAAACGCATTATCTCTTATTCCCATTCTAGTGTGTAGTGGATTGTAACTGCAGAGATACGTGAGAAGGCGCTTGGCACTCAAGCTCTGTGGCTGCCGTAGAGATGTATGAGGTTCACGCAGCTCACACGTAGTTAAGCGCCAGCTATCATCCAATCTGACCAGCCAGTATTTGCATGTTTTGAAATCACACCAAATTTGAGAGTTTATTCATTTAATATATCATGCACTGCTTTAGAAGTTTCGTTTGCGCTCGCTCACGCCCGCGTGATGGCTATTTAAAGCCCCTGCCTTAATAGCGCCAACACATGGGCAGAGACCAGAGCCGAGATGAGACGAAGGAGAGAGGTAAGACGAGAGACCAGAGACGCCACCATGAACGAGCGACAGTCAGGATGGCAGAGCGAGAGGTCACGGGAAGGTCATTCCGGTGTACAGCTTTTATGCCTGCATTGCCCTGAATTGCCTTGTTATCATGAATAAACTCGGAGAAGTTTATGACCAAGCCTTCCTGTTCTGCTGATCCCTTAATTGGAGGGAGTGAAGGAAGACAGGCACACTGCCTCTACACTTCCTGCCTGCATGCCCAGCTGGCAACATCAAAGGAGTCCGGGGTTGGTCCTGCGCCATGGGGTAGAGAGAATTCCAAACATCTCTCTATAGCCCCACCCTGCGCCTAGGCCCACACCAACAGGAGCCCCCTGTCTACAGATGTATTTGATATACATTTGTAATTAATCCTGAAAAATTATGAAATCATACTTCATTCCTTCGCGCATTAGTCTTGGCAGCGTTCAGCGGACTAAGTAAACATCACTACTTCGACCATAACGTAAGTGCGAGTTGCAGACAAAACTATCACCGTCACATGACACGAACCGGCCAATCAGAAGAGGTGACGCCGAATGTCAAATTACTGCTATCTTACGGTCGTAATAATCGGACGAAGTCTGAATAATCTGAGAAAGAAAATCGAATTGGTTTATTATTTGTATGAATACGAGTTTTTTGATCGACTTTGGTCAATTTCGCGCTGCCTAGCAGTGATGATTTGTATACAAAGCTGTCGTCTGCTAGGCGAAAGCGATCCGCGAATTAAGCCAGCGAAGTTTCGACAATGAATGGACAAAGTCATATTACGATCGTCAGCATTGATTAAAACCGCTAAAAATGATTGTACCACACACTCAAAAACCCTCTTTTTGTGTAAAAGGGGCAGAAAAATGTTTGACTAGAGATCCATTTGGGGTAAGATAGGTTAGAAATGATCCAGCGTGTGCAGTGTATAGAAACAGAGTCGCCCTTCTCTAAGTCTAACCCACTTTGTGTTTGTAAAATATCAAGTGTTGCGGAAGAATGTGAAGTAGACGTGCTTGCGAACGTGGAAGAATGTGGAGGTGGTTTGTTCATGTAGCAAAGAACGTGTATGATTACTTGTGTTTGTGGGTGTAGATTGTCCGCGTTAACACGTGCAAATGCGTGATAGCGTCATAAGTGCTTGATGACGTAATTATTTTTCGGTTGCGGTGCCTATGAATAATTCTTGCTTCGATGGTTTCTTGATGGATCTCGTTCTTATTCGGTTCACTGTACGTTATTACCAAGCCAGGGAATAAAGATCTTCCTGAAGGAAAAAACTCCCGCCAAAGTCCTGCTTCTACTTTCCTGGCGCGATATTCTTTCTCTTCTGCTTCCTTCCTCTCGCGTTTTTCTTTCTCTTCTTCCTCCATGTTTTACTACTTTTTCGCCGTCTCGGGAACCAGTGTTGCGGGTAGGTGGTCTCTGACTTGCGGTCCGTCCCAATCACCGTCAGCCATTAAAAGTGGCGACTAGTTGCCAGAACGCGACTGTTTCACTCGATCTGGATGAGGCTATTCCATCAATTGACTACTTGCATCGTAAAAAATCCTTCTTCCTCCTTCACCAATGTTCTCTAAATTATTCATTCTCGCATGGATTCTATATAGGACCCACGCTCCTGGAAACTCTACTCGCAAATGACGTCACGTTGTTGATGACGTCACACATTACGCAATTTCGCCATTCCATGAATCGCGTATTTGGGGAGGCACTCTGGAGTGTACGACCTTAAAAAACCACTTTCTCTTCAAGCCTCGATTCTGAAAATTTAATACATTCAATCGGACCTAACTTCCAGTTAGTGTGCAAAATGTCAAGGAAATGCGTCCAGTAGTTTTTGAGAAATCAGCCGTGGAGTCGGGACAGACACACACACAGACAGACAGACAGACAGATAAAGTCTGTAGGACCTCCAGTAAACCTGGAGGTATAACGTGTATTTCTTATCAGCAACCGTCTGCGGTTCGTTGGGCAGCTGCCTGTGTGACATTTGATCCGACTATGGCCAAAGATTATGTACAAATAAATGTCTCCTCACATGTGGCAAGTTTTGTTGAAAGGCCACGAAATTTCCTTGTCTGGTAAAACGCTATATGAAAACTGGGAAGAGATTTTTTAAGATACAGACGAGGGCATCGGGCAGAAAATGAAACCGATCAACTGTGTGAACGACGACACTCACTAGGCCACGTGTATTACACTAAAATATGTGTTGATAGACATCTTTCCAACGTTTCCGTAACATCGTGTTCCTAGTGCATTTGTGGTATTCTTTGATTTACCGGTCCCCAATAAACCAGTTCCGCACAACGAAAACGAGAAAAACGCCCTATGGTGTGAAATCACATCTTAGATCCGTTTTCAACTCCGCTCCTCGCCCAGACATTCAACACGGGGATGGTGTGCTGTTGTATTTTCTTCGACTCAGCTGCGCTCCCTGTGACGACAACAAGCTTTTTTCGAAATGAACAACACACACATTAGAAAGATGCAGGAATGAAGAACTGTACAAGAAAGTCACATCTATGCGTCCATTCTGAACACAGAGATATACAATATCCACTAGTCTCAGCCACGCTGAATGCTAAGCGTCAGGACTTCCTACAACTGACATATGGTGTAGCAGAAGCCACAGAAAATTCGAATCGAGCGTGGCGTGGCCGCCGTTAGTACATTGTTGAACACTTCTTTACCACTATATCATAGGCAGAAACCCATGTGATTGGCTCTTGGAGAGAGTGGCCAAGGGATTGTCCAACGGACATGAAAAATAGAATGTGTTTCTATTGGGCGGACACTTGACAGAACATTCCTTTTATGACTTGCAAACGCGACATTTCCTATGGAAGCAGGATGGTTGCCAGAACATTGCCACGTTTGAGCACACCCCACACAATTTTTGCTGTTTGCAATCGCGACGTTTCCTATGGAAGCAGCATAGTTGCCAGAAATGTGTCCACGTGTGAGGAGGCCTTTACCTCCAGCCCACAAGGTGACGCTTTCAGTGGAAATAATAGTTTTCGTGGTTCAGCAGCACCCCACCCCCACCCCCATCCCCCAAGATCGACATGAACGCTAAACCTGCTAAAGTCTCTCTAAGTACCGATTGGGGGTTTTATTTGGGGAACAGAAGAAACGGATCACCACCACCACCACCATCACCAACAACAACAACAAAGGTTTAGGGATGCCGTACAAAAGCCTTCGTTATACGTAACTGTACGTGTCGACACCCTAAAAGAGCATGAAAAGAGTATCAAAGCTCATCACACACAAAAACGCATAATGAAATACAGACATATTTGCATCAAAAATCAAGGAGAAAGAGGTACCCTTTTCCTTTGCAAACTGACTGGGAACTGCAATTGATTAAACAGTAGGGTTTTCAATGTCCATATGTCTGGTCAACATTTTGAAGAAAGTATTTTATAAATTGTTTATTGGCAGGAGTCCTGACGTCATTAATCAGGTATATCCTTGAATGATTCTTACGTGTTTGCCGCATTGTGTCCGAATACTTTGACGAGCTGTTTTCAGCATAAAACATGTCCAGATGAGAAAAAAAGTCACTCATCGGTCTTTTCACAGTCGTCTCTGTACGTCCTCTCCATCGAGCATGACCGAAGTCGAGATGAGTCTTGTCATCCGTCTTCAACCCGCTTTCACAAACACATAAACATTTACGATGCTCTCTTAAACGTCAAAGTCTTTGCATGAATGATAAACAATCATGGGAGGATGTACCGTATTCACGTATGTAGGGAATAGCGTGGCTTTTAAGCGTGCGTGTGTGTGTGTATCTGTGTGCGCGTGTGTGTGTGTCTGTGTGTGTGTGTGTGTATGTGTGTGTGTATGTGTGTGTGTGTGAGCGTGTGTGTGTGTGTGTGTGTGTGTGTGTGTGTGTGTCCGTGTGTGTGTTTGTTTGTTTTGGCAAGGTTTTCCTCTAGCCAGGCTGACTGAGATTTCTGAGTGCCGAACGCGTACGACGACGTCATCAATAGTTTGACGTCATTAACCGTAATTTGCGATCATATCTATCTTTTTGGTCGTAATTCCTAAACGAGATAATATTTAACCCCCAAAATTTATTGGACTTTTCTTCGGGTAAAACCCTGACATTCCGCACAATTTCATCGGGATCTGTTATGAACGTTTTGAGTTATGATGCTAATAAACTGAACTGAACTGGACTGGACTAAACTGAACTGATTAAGCTAAACTAAGCTAAACTAAGCTAAAGTAAGCTAAACTAAGCTAAACTAAGCTAAACTAAGCTAAACTGACTGACTGACTGACTGACTGACTGACTGACTGACTGACTGACTGACTATCTATCTAAAGAACCGAGGATGAAACATAACCTCACTGTCGGAGGTAACAAATTCCTAGATATTGCTTTTTTCACTCTTAGTATTATTGACGGTTTAATCTGCACGCAATGTATCAAAGACGAAGTGCGAAGGTCGACATCATAATTTGTTGCTGTAGCAGAAAAAACCCAAAATGAGGTATCAATGCATTTTAAACTCCTGTGTTTAGAAGCGGTGTTTGGTCATCCTGAACTGTAACGTTTTCACACACGTGGCAATGATGCTTGTCAGAGGCCATCTTCTGCACGCCTCTCCTACGATTTCTTGTCACGCAAAACTGGAAATGACCGCTGTTGTCTTCCGTGTCATCTATGACGCCACGGTCATTTTTGTCTGCTTCTGTGTGTAGTCCGTGACCTCATGAAAAGATTCGCTTGCGCCTCTGAGACAGGACGTTCGTTACGTGACAAACAAAGCCCTCCTGCGACTCATAGAGTCGCGTCTGTAGCCACGATTGAGCAAACAGGCAGAGCAGCGTGAAATGAGATATTGACTTAGCAGGCCTCAGGCAGGGCAGGGCTGTGCGTCTGCCTCGACGGGTTCGATTTTTGCAGTTGTCTTTCTTTGCTTTGCTGCTGTATGATGTCGAGAGATTGAAGTGTGGTGACGAAGTACTGTGCAAACAGAGAGAAAGGAAAACATTGTTCTCGTGCTCGGCAGCTGGCGGAAAATATCTTCAAGTGACGAATGTTTTCGTTCTCTATAGCGTTGCTTAAAGAAATAATTGGTGGGTAATTCATGTGTGTCCTTTTGAAGAATTAACAGCTGCGTGTTCGTGTGCTCGGGTATCTCTCTCTTTCTCTCTCTCTCTTTTTCTCTTTCTTTCTCTGTCTCTCTCTCTCTCTCTCTCTCTCTCTCTCTCTCTGGTGTGTGTATGTGTGTGTACGTGTGCGTGCGTGTGTGCGTGCGTGCGTGTGCGCATGCGTGTGCGCGTGTATGTGTGTATGTCTCTGTCTCTCTCTTTCTCTCTCTATCTCTCTCTCTCTCTCTCTCTCTGTGTCTCTCTCACTCTCACTCTCTCCCTCACTCTCTCTGGAGTGTGTGTATGTGTGCGTGCGTGCGTAGTGCGCGTGCGTGTGAATGTGTGTGTGTCTTCGTTTCTGAAAGTGTCTTTCTCTCTATATGTCTTTGTGTCTGTTTTCGTGAGCCTCTCTGCGTGCTTGTCTGTGTGTCTGTTGCTGTGTATGTGTGCGTTCTTTCCTACTTGCTTACGTGCGTGTGTGTGTTGTTTGCACTGACAAGAAAGAAATCATTCAACCAGGAAAAACGTATCTTTCTGCACAAATGTATTAGTACAAGTTTTCTTTTGAATTATGATTATTTTTAGGTTAACTCCTAGCCAAAAATCCTGTTCCTCGCCTCCTACGAAACACGTAAGGAGACGCAATGGATAAATCGTTACCCCCAACCCGCAGTGGGTTTTGGCCACTCAGAATATCTTTGCGTGCTTTGTGAACATTCAAAACGTTTGCGGATGACAAGCACCATTGTCGACTGGGCATGACTCTGGTTACAGGAAAGCGAGCAATGATGCACTGGGCCGAGAGAACGGGGCCAGGTAACACTGCTTTGTGCCATGGCATAGCTGAAGAGAATGGCGCCTATGGAGAAAAAAAATCAGGAGAGAATGAGATGGATCACGTTCCACGAAAATCCTTGTATCGAGGTCCGGACGGCGTCCGCCTGCAAGGGCTTTTCTCCTCATGTTTGGTGCCACCGACATCGATTTGCTGCCTCGAACCAGTTGGGCTCAGTGTCTGCGATTGGCGGAGGGTTCGTGATCAGATCAACGGGTTGAACACTGAACTGCCAGCCGAGTACAAAGCGTGTGAAATCAGAGAGTCACTTCAGACCTGGCGTTTCAGCATCACCCTGCTGTGGCCCAAGTCTTCGCAGTGAGAGCTTTTCCTGTCTCTCTCGCGCTCTTAAATTGCCTGGCGTTGCAAGGACCTGAAACACTATGTGAGCACAAGAGCAGTTCGGAAGTTTTGTTGCAGTTTGTGGCAGACGTTCCATTGCCATTCCATGAGACGTTCGAGTGAATATTTCTCCTAATAAACATCCGTAGAGTAGAACAGCGTCGACATTGTTTGCCACAGATGGAGGCGAACTTAGAGACTCAAAGTGCGTAATAGTCTTTTCCTAAGAAAAGACATGTTATTCACGTGATATTCTTGGAGTGAGTACTATC
>JAWQFJ010034679.1:0-5000 GCA_034096865.1 Theodoxus fluviatilis | reverse complement strand
ATGCCCAGTCGACAATGGTGCTTGTCATCCACAAACGTTTTGAATGTTCACAAAGCACGCAAAGATATTCTGAGTGGCCAAAACCCACTGTGGGTTGGGGGTAAGGATTTATCCATTGCGTCTCCTTACGTGTTTCGTAGGAGGCGAGGAACAGGATTTTTGGCTAGGAGTTAACCTAAAAATAATCATAATTCAAAAGAAAACTTGTACTAATACATTTGTGCAGAAAGATACGTTTTTCCTGGTTGAATGATTTCTTTCTTGTCAGTGCAAACAACACACACACGCACGTAAGCAAGTAGGAAAGAACGCACACATACACAGCAACAGACACACAGACAAGCACGCAGAGAGGCTCACGAAAACAGACACAAAGACATATAGAGAGAAAGACACTTTCAGAAACGAAGACACACACACATTCACACGCACGCGCACTACGCACGCACGCACACATACACACACTCCAGAGAGAGTGAGGGAGAGAGTGAGAGTGAGAGAGACACAGAGAGAGAGAGAGAGAGAGAGATAGAGAGAGAAAGAGAGAGACAGAGACATACACACATACACGCGCACACGCATGCGCACACGCACGCACGCACACACGCACGCACACGTACACACACATACACACACCAGAGAGAGAGAGAGAGAGAGAGAGAGAGAGAGAGACAGAGAAAGAAAGAGAAAAAGAGAGAGAGAGAAAGAGAGAGATACCCGAGCACACGAACACGCAGCTGTTAATTCTTCAAAAGGACACACATGAATTACCCACCAATTATTTCTTTAAGCAACGCTATAGAGAACGAAAACATTCGTCACTTGAAGATATTTTCCGCCAGCTGCCGAGCACGAGAACAATGTTTTCCTTTCTCTCTGTTTGCACAGTACTTCGTCACCACACTTCAAACTCTCGACGTCATACAGCAGCAAAGCAAAGAAAGACAACTGCAAAAATCGAACCCGTCGAGGCAGACGCCCAGCCCTGCCCTGCCTGAGGCCTGCTAAGTCAATATCTCATTTCACGCTGCTCTGCCTGTTTGCTCAATCGTGGCTACAGACGCGACTCTATGAGTCGCAGGAGGGCTTTGTTTGTCACGTAACGAACGTCCTGTCTCAGAGGCGCAAGCGAATCTTTTCATGAGGTCACGGACTACACACAGAAGCAGACAAAAATGACCGTGGCGTCATAGATGACACGGAAGACAACAGCGGTCATTTCCAGTTTTGCGTGACAAGAAATCGTAGGAGAGGCGTGCAGAAGATGGCCTCTGACAAGCATCATTGCCACGTGTGTGAAAACGTTACAGTTCAGGATGACCAAACACCGCTTCTAAACACAGGAGTTTAAAATGCATTGATAACTCATTTTGGTTTTTTTCAGCTCAGCGACAAATTATGATGTCGACGTTCGCACTTCGTCTTTGATACATTGCGTGCAGATTAAACCGTCAATAATACTAAGAGTGAAAAAAGCAATATCTAGGAATTTGTTACCTCCGACAGTGAGGTTATGTTTCATCCTCGGTTCTTTAGATAGATAGTCAGTCAGTCAGTCAGTCAGTCAGTCAGTCAGTCAGTCAGTCAGTCAGTTTAGCTTAGTTTAGCTTAGTTTAGCTTAGTTTAGCTTACTTTAGCTTAGTTTAGCTTAGTTTAGCTTAATCAGTTCAGTTTAGTCCAGTCCAGTTCAGTTCAGTTTATTAGCATCATAACTCAAAACGTTCATAACAGATCCCGATGAAATTGTGCGGAATGTCAGGGTTTTACCCGAAGAAAAGTCCAATAAATTTTGGGGGTTAAATATTATCTCGTTTAGGAATTACGACCAAAAAGATAGATATGATCGCAAATTACGGTTAATGACGTCAAACTATTGATGACGTCGTCGTACGCGTTCGGCACTCAGAAATCTCAGTCAGCCTGGCTAGAGGAAAACCTTGCCAAAGCAAACAAACAAACACACACACGGACACACACACACACACACACACACACACACACACACGCTCACACACACACACATACACACACACATACACACACACACACACAGACACACACACACACGCACACAGATACACACACACACACGCACGCTTAAAAGCCACGCTATTCCCTACATACGTGAATACGGCACATCCTCCCATGATTGTGTATCATTCATGCAAAGACTTTGACGTTTAAGAGAGCATCGTAAATTTTTATGTGTTTGTGAAAGCGGGTTGAAGACGGATGACAAGACTCATCTCGACTTCGGTCATGCTCGATGGAGAGGACGTACAGAGACGACTGTGAAAAGACCGATGAGTGACTTTTTTTCTCATCTGGACATGTTTTATGCTGAAAACAGCTCGTCAAAGTATTCGGACACAATGCGGCAAACACGTAAGAATCATTCAAGGATATACCTGATTAATGACGTCAGGACTCCTGCCAATAAACAATTTATAAAATACTTTTTTCAAAATGTTGACCAGACATATGGACATTGAAAACCCTACTGTTTAATCAATTGCAGTTCCCAGTCAGTTTGCAAAGGAAAAGGGTACCTCTTTCTCCTTGATTTTTGATGCAAATATGTCTGTATTTCATTATGCGTTTTTGTGTGTGATGAGCTTTGATACTCTTTTCATGCTCTTTTAGGGTGTCGACACGTACAGTTACGTATAACGAAGGCTTTTGTACGGCATCCCTAAACCTTTGTTGTTGTTGTTGGTGATGGTGGTGGTGGTGGTCCGTTTCTTCTGTTCCCCAAATAAAACCCCCAATCGTACTTAGAGAGACTTTAGCAGGTTTAGCGTTCATGTCGATCTTGGGGGATGGGGTGGGGGTGGGGTGCTGCTGAACCACGAAACTATTATTTCCACTGAAAGCGTCACCTTGGGGGCTGGAGGTAAAGGCCTCCTCACACGTGAACTCATTTCTGGCAACTATGCTGCTTCCATAGGAAAAGTCGCGAGTGCAAACAGCAAAAATTGTGTGGGGTGTGCTCAAACGTGGCAATGTTCTGGCAACTATTCTGTTTCCATTGGAAATATCGCGTTTGCAAGTCATAAAAGAATGTTCTGTCAAGTGTCCGCCCAATAGAAACACATTCTATTTTTCATGTCCGTTGGACAATCCCTTGGCCACTCTCTCCAAGAGCCAATCACATGGGTTTCTGCCTATGATATAGTGGTAAAGAAGTGTTCAACAATGTACTAACGGCGGCCACGCCACGCTCGATTCGAATTTTCTGTGGCTTCTGCTACACCATATGTCAGTTGTAGGAAGTCCTGACGCTTAGCATTCAGCGTGGCTGAGACTAGTGGATATTGTATATCTCTGTGTTCAGAATGGACGCATAGATGTGACTTTCTTGTACAGTTCTTCATTCCTGCATCTTTCTAATGTGTGTGTTGTTCATTTCGAAAAAAGCTTGTTGTCGTCACAGGGAGCGCAGCTGAGTCGAAGAAAATACAACAGCACACCATCCCCGTGTTGAATGTCTGGGCGAGGAGCGGAGTTGAAAACGGATCTAAGATGTGATTTCACACCATAGGGCGTTTTTCTCGTTTTCGTTGTGCGGAACTGGTTTATTGGGGACCGGTAAATCAAAGAATACCACAAATGCACTAGGAACACGATGTTACGGAAACGTTGGAAAGATGTCTATCAACACATATTTTAGTGTAATACACGTGGCCTAGTGAGTGTCGTCGTTCACACAGTTGATCGGGTTTCATTTTCTGCCCGATGCCCTCGTCTGTATCTTAAAAAATCTCTTCCCAGTTTTCATATAGCGTTTTACCAGACAAGGAAATTCTTGTCCTTTCAACAAAACTTGCCACATGTGAGGAGACATTTATTTGTACATCATCTTTGACCAAAGTCGGATCAAATGTCACACAGGCAGCTGCCCAACGAACCGCAGACGGTTGCTGATAAGAAATACACGTTATACATCCAGGTTTACTGGAGGTACTACAGACTTATCTGTCTGTCTGTCTGTCTGTGTGTGTGTCTGTCCCGACTCCACGGCTGATTTCTCAAAAACTACTGGACGCATTTCCTTGACATTTTGCACACTAACTGGAAGTTAGGTCCGATTGAATGTATCAAATTTTCAGAATCGAGGCTTGAAGAGAAAGTGGTTTTTTAAGGTCGTACACTCCAGAGCGCCTCCCCAAATACGCGATTCATGGAATGGCGAAATTGCGTAATGTGTGACGTCATCAACAACGTGACGTCATTTGCGAGTAGAGTTTCCAGGAGCGTGGGTCCTATATAGAATCCATGCGAGAATGAATAATTTAGAGAACATTGGTGAAGGAGGAAGAAGGATTTTTTACGATGCAAGTAGTCAATTGATGGAATAGCCTCATCCAGATCGAGTGAAACAGTCGCGTTCTGGCGACTAGTCGCCACTTTTAATGGCTGACGGTGATTGGGACGGACCGCAAGTCAGAGACCACCTACCCGCAACACTGGTTCCCGAGACGGCGAAAAAGTAGTAAAACATGGAGGAAGAAGAGAAAGAAAAACGCGAGAGGAAGGAAGCAGAAGAGAAAGAATATCGCGCCAGGAAAGTAGAAGCAGGACTTCGGCGGGAGTTTTTTCCTTCAGGAAGATCTTTATTCCCTGGCTTGGTAATAACGTACAGTGAACCGAATAAGAACGAGATCCATCAAGAAACCATCGAAGCAAGAATTATTCATAGGCACCGCAACCGAAAAATAATTACGTCATCAAGCACTTATGACGCTATCACGCATTTGCACGTGTTAACGGGACAATCTACACCCACAAACACAAGTAATCATACACGTTCTTTGCTACATGAACAAACCACCTCCACATTCTTCCACGTTCGCAAGCACGTCTACTTCACATTCTTCCGCAACACTTGATATTTTACAAACACAAAGTGGGTTAGACTTAGAGAAGGGCGACTCTGTTTCTATACACTGCCACGCTGGATCATTTCTAACCTATCTTACCCCAAATGGATCTCTAGTCAA
>JAWQFJ010034678.1:0-22048 GCA_034096865.1 Theodoxus fluviatilis | reverse complement strand
TGTACATTAAATCAAATCTTAACGTAAATTAGGCAACAATGATGGAAAAGTACTATTACTGTTTACAGTAAACATAGGTGTTACTACATCATATTGCTTTATCTTGCTTTGCAGACAATGCAAAGCTTTCTCCATGGCTCATGCAAATTTGGATACATCAAACTTTGGCGCCTAACTATCGGTAGATATCACAAAATGGCAGGTTTCGTGTAGTAAAAAAATCATGTTGCAGTTACGCAATTTACTAAACAAAACTGCTTCATTATATTCTTCCTTCATTAAAAAAGTATAACTGTTCTTTCTTTTTACATCTCAAGTATAAATAACACGCAGAAGTGCATGTTTGCAAAAGTCAAAATATTGCCTTTTTTAACACGAGACCGTCTGTATTCTCTTGTCCCCTCAATGTCTTGATTTGTGTCATTGCTAAAGCAAAAGAGCAAGCAACTCGAACATGAACATGCTCCTTCACCCCAACGACATCAGGACATGTTATCGTAATGGCAAGACATGCGCAAATAAGATCACAATGCAGACACCTTTTCCTAATGTATTTCAAAATTAACACCACAGTTGGTTAAGCCTTTCAAGCTGAGATACTTTGGATTTGTTTTCATTGCATGTGTTTTTAGGTAGAGGAAAGTCGAATGACCTATTTCATTCGTCTTGAAGCCTTCATCAGAATAAGTGCTGGTTAACGTGTACAATGCTTTGGTTATTTGAACGCTGCATAATGTTTAAGTAAGCAAATGTTTTCATGCATAGAATGGTTTGCAAGCCAATAAGGAATGTGCGGTTAAGCAAGAGTTTTTAAATGCAAAAAATTGCATTTAAATGAAATTTCATAACCTGACACAAAAATTCTCTTTGACTGATTTTTTGTTCTTTTTAATTTTCTGTCTTCCCAGCATAATAATTTGTTAGCCTCGTCGCCGTTTTGAAATGTGGAAAATCTTGCTTCTATCAATGTTCCGGAATATCTGAACTAACGAGAGAAAAGAATGACACAACCAGACAAAGAGATGTTCTGAACTGCCTCTGGCAGCATTGCAACATTGTATAAACCAGGATCGCGGTAAGAGAGTGGTGAATACAAGGAGAATAGTGTTATTGTAAAATAAAAACCCTAACATCTTTCAACAAGCATGACACAATATTGAAAAGAACTAATCCCACACACTTGTATATGAAACTGAGTTATAAGCTGTCTGGTATCAGCTGAGACTGATGATGCCATCTATCTCCAGGTCCGACTGATAACCTTACACTACGAATTTTCGCCTTTTGCTTCTAAATTAAATGTGCATCAACTGTATGATTCAAACGTCAGGTGTGAGTTTCCATTGAAAACTCATTTCCACAATTAACTCTGTAGTAAACAATGGGTCATACATAACATTCTGTGTGTTTTTTCTTGAACACGCTTTTTTATTATGTTGTGAACATGACCACCTAATGCCAGAAAATATACGTTTGAGAAACTAAGTTCCGTCATTCGTGCTAGAGACAGTATTGAATGGAACATGGTCTAAATGTGGCCATATTGAAAACCAAGTTAACAGTGACTAGAGCTCTACAAAACTCTCATTAAAAATGCATCAATATTGCAAACAGCAGTTATCAGCCTACATAACAGGTGGATTTCAAAGAAATGTTAGTACGCTGGTGATAATTTTTGCATTTTGCAGGTAAATAACATAAACTTTAGTTTATCATGTATATTTCAGCAAAATGTTTGATTTTGTACAGTAATTATGTTAAACAAGCAGCTGGCTTTCTGGACCAAACAAGAAATTCGTTATGCTAGTAACACAGGTTGTTTGCAATGTTGAATTAAAACCATTTCAAGAAATGTGCAGCTTGAACAGTGCTTTAGAATAAACGTAATGATGAATTAGCCACTATGTCGGTACTTTGTCACAGCAGGGTAGCCTGTGGGAAACGCGTAAAGATGCATCACCATTTTACCCCTTCACCCCACTATTTTACCCCATCAACCCATACTAGGCAACTAGAGACTTCGCCTGCCGGCGAAAGAGTCTAGCACAGTTCATATCGCGTGATGGAACTAATCCGTCCGGAATATTCATAAGGAGGTCACACGAGAGGCTTGTGGGATAGCACTCTGCTTCCTGACATGCGCCGTTAAAGTAGTTCTAAGACTATATCGCTCAAAACTCATAAATTACGCTTGTTGAGGCAATAAACAAGCGTTTATTTGATAAAATAAACTGTTTGTGTTGAAATGGAAACAAGTGTTTACATCTGAATGATTTCTGTAAAAAAAAGGGGACAATAGTATCCAGAACGAGCTATTTTTGGCACAATGCTTTGATGCAAAGGGTCAAGTCTATTACGCATTCATTGCGAACTGACTCGGGTTCACAGAATGGTATCAGCCTACCTGGACTGAAAAGCTGGTTCCAAGAGCGCTGAGTTTGCAGAGGAGGAGCCAGCGTAGCCAGACTGTGCAGTATGGGATGACCACACACCACTGGGGGTCCTCCACATAAGGATCGTCTGGTGAACTGGCTCGTTCTGGGAGGGTCGTTGGTCTCCTGTGTCCGTAACCCGGGAAGAATCGGGTCCACAGTTTCCGGCAAAGACGATCCAAGTCGTTCCTGGTCTTTCATGGCTGTAATCTCTCCTTCATCTCCACCCTGGATCCCGTAGAAAGATTGGTGTCCTTGGATGCTCTTGTCACATGGTGATATGCAGGGTTCCATGCCTTGATGTGTTTCCTTCCATGGAGCAGAGTTTGGATAGCGGGCAAATGCGTTCGCATTTGTGGATAGAAGGTATTCAGGGGAAGTAGTGATGTGTGCGAAGTTTGGATGACAAGGAGAAGGGGATAGCGTGCTGAAATACGATTGATTATGAGGTTTTTCTATATTTGAGAGAAAGGGAGTCATATCGGAGGTTTCCCATGTTGATGTTTCGACCTCGTGATAAAATCTTCCGTGCCTTTGATTATCCATTTTGATAATTTTCTGCATGAAATGGTCTGAGCTTGTCAGACTGACCCTGGCATAGGAAATGCTCGTGACGGCAGTGAGAGTTGACTTGATTATTCAGAGCACGTGTCAGCTATCACGGATACTGTCTTAGAACGGACTGACTGAATGTCAAGAGAGGTCACTGCTGCACAAACTGATCTTCTGAAGCGCTATGTGAAGGCTGACACAATTTTCTGAATGACTAAGCAGGCTCTGCACCAGAACATGAGAAAAAATGTTACCATCTCAGTCTCTTCGCACTTGTCAGAAAACGTGTCTCCAAATGACAGCCTTCTCACCTCTGAAAGAAAAAAAAGCTATTCTAAGGATGTTGTTGACAGACATCATAATTGCTTTTGTCAGCACAATAACAACGCTGACAACAACTACGACACTGATGTCTGTGGTGAACGTTCAGTGATGACACTGATGATGATGATGATGATGATGATGATGATGATGATGATGATGATGATGATGATGTTGATGATGATGCTGTTGATGATGATGATGATGATGATGATGATGATGATGATGATGATGATGATGATGATGATGATGATGATAATGATGAGGGTGATGATGACGATGACGACAGTAGCGAAATTGGTGAAGCAAAGGTTTGGATGACTGGTGCTACAAGAAGGAAGAGGAGCTGTAAAGAGGCATGAAAGAATGAGTTTATCGTCCGTATTTTAAATCTCTGCCATTTCAACCATTCCTTTGAGCTGGATACGCCATTCAAGTCTAAAGCTAACTTTACATCATTTCAGTAAAATCCGACGCCTTATGAAAACTTTTTAACGGAAGTGAGTCATGGAACATTAGCTTACAACACTTCCAACGGGAACTATTTTCAGATAAATCGCATCACTATTTTAAGCAGTGTACTAATCTAAACATAAACATTGCAAGAAAGCTTTTTATAATGATTTCAAAATAAGCGGCAAGGGGAATAAACGCTCACTAGACCAGAAGAGAACAGAAACATTTCTCATAAGATAATGACAACATTTTGAGTAATCAATAAATATCTTTGTTTTCTCTTGCTTTAAGTCACACCTATGGCGGACGTTCGAAACTAATGAATGGCATATTTGTGTAAAATGTTGCAAATGGAGACTTACATTAAATATCAAACAATCTCAGGAATAGTCTTTATCGAAGCAAGTTATTGCCGCAAATGGAGATGTAGAATAGTTACTTCGTAAACTGCCTTTTATGACAACTTGTTCGTCTTCTTGGTAGTTTCTCGGGGTCGAGGAAGACAAACTGTCACACGGCCATCTTCTGTGGTGGGCACGCATATGTGGCTTCGGAGACTGAATGCCGATGCGCACAGGCGGTTGCAGATGGGGCATTGCACGTTCGTCCTCAAAGCAAGGGTAGAGGACAGAGGCGACCCTGCGTCTTCGCTCTTTTGCAGCGACAAGGCGTTGACAGTGGTAGACTCAAGGTTGCTTGTGGCTGCTTTCATTACCACGCGCCAGGCAGGCCGGCTGGAGACAGCAGCCTAGTGCGACTAGTGCAAGATAAACATGCTTTCAATTCTGTCTTCCGAAAATGAAAAACAAATCTACAAAAATGACTATTGCTGCATACGAGCGCAAATGAACTAATATATCTTCACCTTTAATAAAGGAAGGGCATTACTTACAGGAACGACATCCGAGCTGTCAGCAACCTGCTCAGTCAGCAGAAGCTGCGACATGGACAGTACACGTCTGTCTCTGCTTCTCTCGAGTCAACTTCTGAGGAGGAAATGTCGCCAGGAGTGTCGCGCTCTGTGCGCGCCTCACAGGTGACTAATGATGTCATCGTTCAGTACACGAGATACACCAAGCGCACAGGTGACTAATGATGTCATCGTTCAGTACACGAGATACACCAAGCGCACAGGTGACTAGTGATGTCACCGTTCAGTACACGAGATACATCAAGCGCACAGGTGACTAATGATGTCACCGTTCAGTACACGAGATACACCAAGCGCACAGGTGACTAATGATGTCACCGTTCAGTACACGAGATACACCAAGCGCACAGGTGACTAATGATGTCACCGTTCAGTACACGAGATACACCAAGCGCACAGGTGACTAATGATGTCACCGTTCAGTACACGAGATACACCAAGCGCACAGGTGACTAATGATGTCACCGTTCAGTACACGAGATACACCAAGCGCACAGCGGACTAATGATGTCATCGTTCAGTACACGAGATACACCAAGCGCACAGCGGACTCTGCGTATGCTAATTGAGAGTATTATCATTTTTAATGATTATTGTAAATCTCTCACAATAGTCAACAAAAACCCAAAACAAAAGAAATGTGAAACAAGAACCTTAAAATGGTAAGGAAGACGTTTAAAAGAAAGAAGCGTGAAATCTACCAAATGAAGGGTAAACGGTCTGATTTGTCATAATCTTTTCTTCAGTTCATCATCATACCATTTAAAAGTATTCGTTTCAAGTCTTGTTGGTTTCATTTGCATCGACGTTCTTGCAGTTATATGACATATTACCTCTCACAATAGCTCTCACTCATTTCCACCCACGTTTCATTTGTCTTAATTTAGTAGAAATATCGGATATTTCCATTGTATACAGTTTTTCAGGTTCCAGGTCTTGTTCACCTTTGACCCCTCTCATCCCAGTATATTCACTGTTCGACTACCGGAAACGTAGCGTTCTTACTGAGAGGCACTACGTACCACTTAAATTGATCGGATATAGACTTTTTGCTCATGAGTTGGATCAAGTATACTATTTTCGTTCATACGTTCTTTTTAGGACGTATGACAAGAGATGCGTAAACTGCTGTGAAAATAATGTCAAACGTGCTCTGAAGCGATATACTTGTAACAAAGAGAAGTGCGGATAGGATGCCTCTGATTTACATGTACAATATAACTGGAATATGGGAGCGAGGGCACTTGGAAACGATGCATTCGGTACCTCAGAGCTAAAAAGCTCCCCCACCATCCACCATCCACTAACCCCCACCATCCGATCTCCCCATCCCCTTTCTATGATTCGCCTCTTGCTGAATACCCTTGCAGAGAATAAAAGTCTCTCAGCGAAATTTGACATGTTCATCGGCTAAAACATTAAATAAGCAGAACATGAATTTATTGGGACATTAGCAAGAGGCAGTTTGGTTCGCCGCATCTCCGGAAAGGCGCATTAAATGGTCGACGACAAACGGCGTACTCAGAATTTGCAGCTTCCTTCAGAGGCGTTTTTACATGCAAGACAAAAGTTGTAATTGTTGCAACAGCAGCAATGAAGAGTTAGAAACATAGACGCCACAAGCATTCTGTGAGTCCGCTTTGACCAGAGAAAGGGCACAACATTGCCAGTTTGCGAGATTTGTGCGCATTCACGACAATCATGTCGTCAGCCAATGAAATTAGCCGAAAATGACCCTGCAACCGAATGTCGGAGTCCGAATACTCTGGGAAACAATGTTCTGGGACGCAATGCTGACGCTAGGAACCTTGCAAGATTTTGCAATGAATAGGCCGGGGTCAACATGTGTCAACAAGATGAAAGCACATGTCAAGGCAGTCCAATGTTTGACACATGTTGACACCGGCCTATTCTTGCCAACAAGGTAGGCTGAGCAACGCGTCTCTAGACTTGCGCACTGATACCGATGTCTTTGTTTACATGTATATCGTCTGCTCATCACTGAACTGTACGCTCCCTGCTCATCACTGAACTGTACGCTCCCTGCTATCACTGAACTGTACGCTCCCTGCTCATCACTGAACTGTACGCTCCCTGCTATCACTGAACTGTACGCTCCCTGCTCATCACTGAACTGTACGCTCCCTGCTCATCACTGAACTGTACGCTCCCTGCTCATCACTGAACTGTACGCTCCCTGCTCATCACTGAACTGTACGCTCCCTGCTCATCACTGAACTGTGCGCTCCCTGCTATCACTGAACTGTGCGCTCCCTGCTCATCACTGAACTGTACGCTCCCTGCTCATCACTGAACTGTACGCTCCCTGCTCATCACTGAACTGTACGCTCCCTGCGTTTTAAACAGTACACCATGTTGAGTGGGAGCATTTAGGTCATATTTAAATGAAGTGAATTAATGGACTCCCATTTATTGAGCGGATGCCTTTGCCCCGCGTTCAAACTATGCAGGCGACGTGCAAAACTTGAACAAGTTATTACTGTGATGAAGAAAAAAAGTAGACTGCAGAATGTATTAACACAACACGCTCGTGAACTACAAGATTTCGGCTGAAAAAAAGACGAGATCATATCGCTGGCTATTGTTCTCATTTCTCTTATGACAGACACCAAAAGGAAATGAAGAAACAAAGATCGTAATGATGTGTTTATTTTGCGGCAATGTACAATAAATGTTCTGCGACCTCAGGACGTACGTAATCTGCTCACAAAAGTGAAGGTAAAATGACCCACAGTGGAGGCCTATAGCAATTTCTCAAGCAGTTTCTTTTACAGGCTTAGAGCATCACCTGTTGTACATGCATGTGCTGGACGTTTCGCCCCATTTGCACGTTCGCCCCAACCACTTCGCCCCACATTCTAGGGTTAGGGTTAGGGCTAGGGCTATGGTTAGGGTTAGGGTTAGTGTTAGGGTTAGGGTTTGGATAGTGGGGCGAACCGGCAAGAATGTGGGGCGAAGTGGTTGGGGCGAACTTGCAAATGGGGCGAAACGTCCATGAGCCGAAAATGGGGCGAAACGTCCATGAGCCTTTGCCACCTGCACGCTCAATTATTTGAGTCGAGGCCATCACGTTTTGGTGGTAGTGCCTCCAGTAACAAACCTGTCAAATTTTACGTTTTTAAACAAAACTCTTATGGAATTTCGGCAGTTTTCAAGTCATATGGCGAAAGCTGAAAATCTTACGTTTTTCTCCAAATTTTACCAAAATAACAAATAATCATATAGAGTAGGTTAGTCTAAAGACAAATTGATAGCAAATAGAGCAAGCGCGTTTTGGTCGAGTGGAAGAAGCGGTCAGCATGCATGCGCACACTTTTATTATCTAGCTGTACAAAGATCTAGTTTGCTAAGAGCATAGAATGTTGCTAAGCATGATGGCGCTTCACAGCTCAACTGTTTGTTAAAACACTAAGATAATTCAAGCGAGTACAGTTTGTCATCCTGGTCTTGTTTTAGCATCTCTTGAAGAAAGTTCAGTTGGGCATCGAGTATATTGATCTTCTTGTTTGTTTCTTTCTTTGGGAGGGAGGCTGAGTGTGTGTGTGTGTGTATGTGTGTGTGTGTGTGTATGTGTATGTATGTGCGCGTGTGTGTGTATGTATGTGTGTGTGCGTGCTTGTGTATGTGTGTGCGAGCGGGTGTTCGTGAGTGCGTGCGTGTGCATCTGTGTGCAAATGTTTTATTGTTATGTGTTGTACGTCGCAGTTTGTGCATTTCCACACATATTTTACTTTTGTTTTGTTTAGTTGTTCTTGTTGTTCAAACATACGGTATGTCGTTGAAAAGCTTACAGTACGCGCCTCAGTAATTTGACAGGCAGGCATTATCTTCTATGCCACGCAATCAATATCATATGACCTTATAATCAATCAGTGAGATTTAGTTTCCAATGGCTGGATCAGTTGCTATAGTAACGATACGGCAAATGGTCTATTTTTATTACCGACCCCTTCAATCCACAGAGTATCGCGAGAGCACAATTCGGTTTTGAGACAGCTTCGGGTTCATCAGTTACATAGTGTAAAGCGGTTTGAGCACCGGTCAATGGTGGAAAGTCGCTATATAAAATCACACATTTACCTTTACCTTTAGTGCATACCTCCATAGTGTCTGCATTTGTATGTATGCGTTTGTGAGTGTGTGTGTGTGTGTGTGTGTGTGTGTGTGTGTGTGTGTGTGTGTGTGCGTGCGTGTGTGTGTGCGTGCTCGTGTGTGTGCGTGCGTGTGAGTGTGTGCGTGTGTGCGTGGGTGCATGCGTGTGTGTGTACGTACGTGCGTGCGTGCATGTGTGTGTGTGAGTGTGTGCGCGCGCGAGCGCGCGCGTGTGTTTGTGTGTGCGTGTATGTATGCCTGATGTGTGTGTGTGTGTGTGTGTGTTGATGCATGTGCCTTTGTGTGTGCTCGCGCGCGTTTTTGTAAATGTGTCTACGCGCGAATATGGGTGTGTCTCTGCATGTACACGTGTGTGTGTGTGTGTGTGTGTGTGCGCGCGCGCGCGAGTGCGAGTGTGTGCGCGCGCGCACTCAGAACCTGTGCACGCGATCTCAACAGTGGCGGCGACTATGCTCACTCTTTTCTGTCGAGCAGTTATTCAAGGTCCAGCTATAATTGCATTAAAAATATCCACTTATGAAACTCGTTACGTAGGACATTATAATTATGAGGTCTCTCTGCATGCGCCTTCTTTCTTCCATCTGGTTTTTTCTCGCTGAGTGGGAGAGTGCGTGTCACTGGGACGTGGCCTGGAATGTGCGAACAGCGCTTGGCGTGGTGAAGTTTGTTGGCCTTCACCTTCACTCCCTGATTTGTAGCAGAAATGGACAATCTCGCAGAAACTGCGTCACGCTTTAAGTGACGAGTTCAAGCTGTCACCAGAGGCTTGTACAGGAGGCGCTGTGCTGCGAAGAGCTCCACTCGCTTCACTCCTGAACGGCGGTTTTGGGTCTTGCTTCACTCAGCGCTGTGCAGCGCTGTGTAGGATAAGGATTGTTCAGGAGTTAGAAGTGCTGCATAAGCGCTTCATGTTGGCAATTGAGCGCTCTTTGCCTCTCTTGAAAACACACAGATTTAGTGCAGCACTTCACTTGTTAGAAGGGAGGTAAATCTTCTGCGCCGCATGTTGTGGTGCTAGACGCTAAGAAAGTGTTTTCTTTGCCACAGGCATCGTTTATGCACGTTTAAATGTATTGTCCATGAATAAAGTCCACTACTGTGTCATCCATACGTGCCATTACTCGCGCATACAGAGCGCTTGTGGCAAATAAAACCCGTTCCAGTCACAAACTGATTTTTCTGAGGGTTATTTAACACATCGACTGTCAGTGCGGGATCGAAGACGCCATTTTGAAAATCGTGTGAATCACCTCGGATCTGTGATGCACAGCGCTGCACAGCGCTGAGTGAATCACGCCCCAAAATGAAACACGTGCAGCGCTGCGCCTCCTGAACAAGCCTATAGAGAAGCGCGCATCCGAGGTGATTCACACGCTTTTCAAAATGGCGTCTTCGATCCCGCACTGGCCGTCGATGTGTAAAATAACAAACAGAAACACCATTTTGGGACTGGAACGGGCTTTATTTGCCCCAAGCGCTCTGTATGCGCGAGTAATGACAGGTAAGGACGACACAGAGTAATGGCAGGTAAGGATGACACAGAAGTGGACTTTATTCATGCAGAATACATTTAAACGTGCATAAACGATGCCTGTGGCAAATAAAACACGTTCTTTAGCGTCTAGCAACACATCATGCGACGCAGAAGATTAACCTTCCCTTAACAAGTAAAGCGCTTCACTAAATTTGTTGGCGTTCACGAGAAGCAAAGAGCGCTCATTTGCCAACACGAAGCGCTCATGTAGCGATTCGCACTCCTGAACAAGCCTCAGGTAACGCTCCAACAGACATTTCAGAATGCACAGATATGGTTAGGGGTTAAAAGTTAAGAGGGGACTGTCCGGATTTCTAAAGACAGAGCTAGTGGAAATTAAGGGGAATGGGTAATTTAATTTCTTATTCACCGGTGAAAAAGGTTTTTAAAAAGTGCCTGTTCTATAATAAAGTGTAATTTCCAACAGATACCCATTCTTGGATAATATCATACTATTACTATTCATGAAAATACTACGTAAATATTCCTCTGGCACATTGTATCCTGTCCGGAAGTTTTTGTCTTCATATTTCTTACCATTTGGTCGCTTGAAACATTTTCAGAGAAACATTTACTAGCCACATTCTTCATTATATTACTCATTCAGACCATTAACGTGTTGATAATTTATTCTGAAATGAAATTAATGTTCAAGTGCATTTGTTGGCTTTTCCATGGTATCACGGTCATCCTCACCACTCCATCCCTGTCTGTCCGTCCGTATGTCTGTCTGGTCCCCCCTCTCTGTCTCTCTGTCTCTGTCTCTGTCTCTGTCTCTGTCTCTGTCTCTGTCTCTGTCTCGCTCTCTCTTTCTCTCTCTCTCTCTCTCTCTCTCTCTCTCTCTCTCTCTCTCTCTCTCTCACACACACACACACACACACATGCGCGCGCACACACACACGTACACACGCACGCCACGCTACACACAGGCACCCATACGCGCGCGCGCGCACACACACACACACACACACACACACACACACACACACAAACACACACATATATACACGCACATATATATTCACATAATCGTAAGCACGCATACACATGCACACATATATTCACATAATCGTAAGCACGCAGGCGAGTGCTCGGATGTGCAGAGCCTGAGGCAACGACGTCAAACAGTTACACTGTCCAAATAGATATCCTCTGCAGGGCGCCGTTTTCGCATGGTTCGTTTGATGTTCAGGCAAGACGTCGATGACGACTGAACCAATCGATTTCCCTCCTGATTGCTTCTCTTCGGGAAGTGCGGTCGGAGGTAAGTATTTCTCAATCACCTACCTCAGTGTTGTTTGTCCATCATGTCTTAAATTTCTTGTGGCAATTGAGGGGTCACATGGCTCTTCGTTATCTAAGGAACATTTTTCCTAAATTACAATCAGGTAAAAGTCATTTTGACGTATCAGTCGCAGCTTAAATAGTGTATGACTGAAATAAAATAATCGTGCACAAGTTTACTGCCGGCTGGTCCCTTCAGTTTAGTTTCGTCATTCTTGTGTTTCTTCGAACCCACAGCCTGTACAAGTACAGCGTTTGGGCGTCAACAACATTGTTATTGGTCTCGTCTTGGTTATGAATGGCATGGCTCCAAACATCGACGAAATGGTGAAGACAATCGTGTCTTCTCTGCGTGTGGGAGCACGTCATTTTGACGAAAAGCAATATTTTCCTCATCTTAAGAATAACCCTCTGCTTTTCATGTACCGTGTTTCAACACAGTACAGATCAGTATACAAATGGTCAAGATTAAGCACAACGTATCTTTTAATTGGTAACGCTGTATTGTTGCTTAAAGATGCTACCGGATTCTCCATAGCTGGATCCTTTGCATTACAGCTTCATCGCCACGTCATCGCTGCAGTCATAAGAATCTTCCAGTAAATCTACCTTGCTTGTGGCACGTAACAGTCGATCAGAAGGCGAGATAAGTCAACGCCAGAAGGGAAAGATTGATATCTCAAAGCTGGGGGAGGATGCGCAAATGAAGAGCCAGACCAAAGTTCATGTTTGCTATTGATTCTGGTGAAAAATAGCAAACAAACACCCTTGAATGGAAGCTTCTGAAGCCGTCTGCCTGCTACGGCCACTGCCTTCCTTGGAAGAGAAGGCGGAAGGGAAACAGGCGTTGGACGAGTCATGCAATTAAAATATGCTACAAATCAATAACGTCTCTTTTAAACAAGCTGTCTGTGCAGGCGACACACACAGAGGGTGGCGATAGGAGAGCAAAAGTGATGTCAACAAAGTTGCTAACTAAATAAACAGTTAAGTTTTGCAGTCCCCTGCTCTGCGAAACAAGTGTTGACATTTCAGCCGGTTGGGAAGCGTTTCCTGCCATGGCGACAGCTGGGGGGCAGACAGGGAACATGACGAAAAGGGATGGAGGCCAGTGGGGCGGGCTGGGAGGCTTGAGGGGAGTAGGAAGCAGGGCGAAGGTGGGGAAATCCAAGGAAGTTTCATAAGACGCGGTGATGTATAAAAACCGCTGGCGCTGAACCTCCAGGTTTTGGCAGTATATAAAAAAGATCGGGTTCGAACCCTCAACCTCTCGAGAAAAGAGGGGGAAAAACACACACACACAAAAACAGGTCGGGTTCGAACCAGCAACCTCGAAAAAAGAAGGGTAAAAATAGTTTCAGCGCGGATTCGAACCCGTTCACGCATGACCTAACGTTACAATAGTCCAACGCTTTACCATCTGAGCCATTCTGCAACTGACGTTACTACGTGTTTGTAAAGCAATTATAACGTTCTTTTCCGTAAACTCCCTCGCTTCGTATTTTGCACTATAAATTGTAGAAAAATGGATGATAGTTCATGAAATTTGTGTGGTCTTGTACATTTTAGGATACTCAAAGTAATACTGCCAAGTTTAATATTGATTCACTGCCATTAGGCCACGCGAACAGACTACCAAGTTGTAACTTTTCTGACGTGTTCCACTCACACATTTTTGACCTGGCGGACATGTACTCGATTAATTGACTCGATTAAATTGAACTGATGTGTGTAAGAGGGTGAGAATATGATGTAGAAACTTGTCTAGACCACTGCAGTTAAACGCATTATCTCTTATTCCCATTCTAGTGTGTAGTGGATTGTAACTGCAGAGATACGTGAGAAGGCGCTTGGCACTCAAGCTCTGTGGCTGCCGTAGAGATGTATGAGGTTCACGCAGCTCATACGTTGTTAAGCGCCAGCTAGCATCCAATCTGACCAGCCAGTATTTGCGTGTTTTTGAGATCACACCAAATTTGAGAGTTTATTCACTTAATATATCATGCACTGCTTTAGAAGTTTCGTTTGCGCTCGCTCACGCCCTCGGGATGGCTATTTAAAGCCCCTGCCTAAATAGCGCCAACACATGGGCAGAGACCAGAGGCGAGATGAGACGACAAGGAGAGAGGTAAGACGAGAGACCAGAGACAGAAGAACGAGCGACAGTCAGGATGGCAGAGCGAGAGGTCACGGGAAGGTCATTCCGGTGTACAGCTTTTATGCCTGCATTGCCCTGAATTGCCTTGTTATCATGAATAAACTCGGAGAAGTTTATGACCAAGCCTTCCTGTTCTGCTGATCCCTTAATTGGAGGGAGTGAAGGGAGAGAGACAGGCACACTGCCTCTACACTTCCTGCCTGCATGCCCAGCTGGCCACATCAAAGGAACCCGGGGTTGGTTCTGCTATGGGGTAGAGAGAATTCCAAACGTCTCTCTATAGCCCCACCCTGCGCCTAGGCCCACACCAAACAGGAGCCCCCTGTCTACAGATGTATTTGATATACATTTGTATTAATCCTGAAAAATTATGAAATCATACTTCATTCATTCGCGCATTAGTCTTGGCAGCGTTCAGCGGACTAAGTAAACATCACTACTTCGACCATAACGTAAGACGTAAGTGCGAGTTGCAGACAAAACTATCACCGTCACATGACACGAACCGGCCAATCAGAAGAGGTGACGCCGAATGTCAAATTACTGCTATCTTACGGTCGTAATAATCGGACGAAGTCTGAATAATCTGAGAAAGAAAATCGAATTGGTTTATTATTTGTATGAATACGAGTTTTTTGATCGACTTTGGTCAATTTCGCGCTGCCTAGCAGTGATGATTTGTATACAAAGCTGTCGTCTGCTAGGCGAAAGCGATCCGCGAATTAAGCCAGCGAAGTTTCGACAATGAATGGACAAAGTCGTATTACGACCGTCAGCGTCGATTAAAACCGCTAAAAACGATTGTACCACACACTCAAAAACCCTCTTTTTGTGTAAAAGGGGCAGAAAAATGTTTTGACTAGAGATCCATTTGGGGTAAGATAGGTTAGAAATGATCCAGCGTGTGCAGTGTATAGAAACAGAGTCGCCCTTCTCTAAGTCTACCCACTTTGTGTTTGTAAAATATCAAGTGTTGCGGAAGAATGTGAAGTAGACGTGCTTGCGAACGTGGAAGAATGTGGAGGTGGTTTGTTCATGTAGCAAAGAACGTGTATGATTACTTGTGTTTGTGGGTGTAGATTGTCGCGTTAACACGTGCAAATGCGTGATAGCGTCATAAGTGCTTGATGACGTAATTATTTTTCGGTTGCGGTGCCTATGAATAATTCTTGCTTCGATGGTTTCTTGATGGATCTCGTTCTTATTCGGTTCACTGTACGTTATTACCAAGCCAGGGAATAAAGATCTTCCTGAAGGAAAAAACTCCCGCCGAAGTCCTGCTTCTACTTTCCTGGCGCGATATTCTTTCTCTTCTGCTTCCTTCCTCTCGCGTTTTTCTTTCTCTTCTTCCTCCATGTTTTACTACTTTTTCGCCGTCTCGGGAACCAGTGTTGCGGGTAGGTGGTCTCTGACTTGCGGTCCGTCCCAATCACCGTCAGCCATTAAAAGTGGCGACTAGTCGCCAGAACGCGACTGTTTCACTCGATCTGGATGAGGCTATTCCATCAATTGACTACTTGCATCGTAAAAAATCCTTCTTCCTCCTTCACCAATGTTCTCTAAATTATTCATTCTCGCATGGATTCTATATAGGACCCACGCTCCTGGAAACTCTACTCGCAAATGACGTCACGTTGTTGATGACGTCACACATTACGCAATTTCGCCATTCCATGAATCGCGTATTTGGGGAGGCGCTCTGGAGTGTACGACCTTAAAAAACCACTTTCTCTTCAAGCCTCGATTCTGAAAATTTAATACATTCAATCGGACCTAACTTCCAGTAAGTGTGCAAAATCTCAAGGAAATGCGTCCAGTAGTTTTTGAGAAATACAGCCGTGGAGTCGGGACAGACACACACACAGACAGACAGACAGACAGATAAGTCTGTAGGACCTCCAGTAAACCTGGAGGTATAACGTGTATTTCTTATCAGCAACCGTCTGCGGTTCGTTGGGCAGCTGCCTGTGTGACATTTGATCCGACTTTGGTCAAAGATGATGTACAAATAAATGTCTCCTCACATGTGGCAAGTTTTGTTGAAAGGACAAGAATTTCCTTGTGTCCGGTAAAACGCCATATGAAAACTGGGAAGAGATTTTTTAAAGATACAGACGAGGGCATCGGGCAGAAAATGAAACCGATCAACTGTGTGAACGACGACACTCACTAGGCCACGTGTATTACACGATCAACTGTGTGAACGACGACACTCACTAGGCCACGTGTATTACACGATCAACTGCGTGAACGACGACACTCACTAGGCCACGTGTATTACACTAAAATGCGTGTGTTGATACACATCTTTCCAACATTTCCGTAACATCGTGTTCCTAGTGCATTTGTGGTATTTTTTCGATTTACAGGTCCCCAACAAACCAGTTCCGCACAAAGAAAACGAGAAAAACGTCCTATGGTGTGAAATCACATCTTAGATCCGTTATCAACTCCGCTCTTCGCCCAGACATTCAACACGGGGATGGTGCGCTGTTGTATTTTCTTCGAACTGGATGACTCAGCTGCGCTCCTGTGACGACAACAAGTTTTTTTTCGCAATGAACAACACACACATTAGAAAGATGCAGTAATGAAGAACTGTACAAGAAATTCACATCTAGGCGTCAGGGCTTCCTACAAGTGACATATGGTGTCGCAGAAGCCACAGAAAATTCGAATTGAGCGTGGCGTGGCCGCCGTTAGTACATTGTTGGACACTTCTTGACCACTACATCATAGGCAGAAACCCATCTGATTGGCTCTTGGAGAGAATGGCCAAGGGATTGTCCGACAGACATGACAAATATAATGTGTTTCTATTGGGCGGACACTTGACAGAACATTGCTTTTAGGACTTGCAAGCGCGACATTTCCTATGGAAGCAGGATGGTTGCCAGAACATTGCCACGTTTGAGCACACCCCACACAAGTTTTGCTGTTTGCAATCGCGACTTTTCCTATGGAAGCATCATAGTTGTCAGAACATTGCCACGTTTGAGCACACCCCACACAAGTTTTGCTGTTTGCAATCGCGACTTTTCCTATGGAAGCAGCATAGTTGTCAGAACATTGCCACGTTTGAGCACACCCCACACAAGTTTTGCTGTTTGCAATCGCGACTTTTCCTATGGAAGCAGCATAGTTGCCAGAACATTGCCACGTTTGAGCACACCCCACACAATTTTTGCTATTTGCAATCGCGACTTTTCCTATGGAAGCAGGATGGTTGCCAGAAATGTGTTTACGTGTGAGGAGGCCTTTACCTCCAGCCCACAAGGTGACGCTTTCAGTGGAAATAATAGTTTTCGTGGTTCAGCAGCACCCCACCCCCCACCCCCATCCCCCAAGATCGACATGAACGCTAAACCTGCTAAAGTCTCTCTAAGTACCGATTGGGGGTTTTATTTGGTGAACAGAAGAAACGGATCACCACCACCACCATCATCACCAACAACAACAACAAAGGTTTAGGGATGCCGTACAAAAGCCTTCGTTATGCGTAACTGTACGTGTCGACACCCTAAAAGAGCATGAAAAGAGGATCAAAGCTCATCACACACAAAAACGCATAATGAAATACAGGCAAATTTGCATCAAAAATCAAGGAGAAAGAGGAACCCTTTTTCTTTGCAAACTGACTGGGAACTGCAAATGATGAAACAGTAGGGTTTTCAATGTCCATATATCTGGTCAACATTTTGAAGAAAGTATTTTATAAATTGTTTATTGGCAGGAGTCCTGACGTCATTAATCAGGTATATCCTTGAATGATTCTTACGTGTTTGCCGCATTGTGTCCGAATACTTTGACGAGGTGTTTTCAGCATAAAACATGTCCAGATGAGAAAAAAGTCACTCATCGGTCTTTTCACAGTCGTCTCTGTACGTCCTCTCCATCGAGCATGACTGAAGTCGAGATGAGTCTTGTCATCCGTCTTCAACCCGCTTTCACAAACACATAAAAATTTACGATACTTTCTTAAACGTCAAAGTCTTTGCATGAATGATACACAATCATGGGAGGATGTACCGTATTCACGTATGTAGGGAATAGCGTGGCTTTTAAGCGTGCGTGTGTGTGTGTATCTGTGTGCGCGCGCGTGTGTGTCTCTGTGTGTGTGTGTGTGTGTGTGTGTGTGTGTGTGTGTGTGTGCGTGTGTGTGTGTGTGTGTGTGTGTGTGTGTGTGTCCGTGTGTGTGTTTGTTTGCTTTGGCAAGGTTTTCCTCTAGCCAGGCTGACTGAGATTTCTGAACTGCCGAACGCGTACAACGACGTCATCAATAGTTTGACGTAATTAACCGTAATTTGCGATCATATCTATCTTTTTGGTCGTAATTCCTAAACGAGATAATAGTTAACCCCCAAAATTTAATGGACTTTTCTTCGGGTAAAACCCTGACATTCCGTACAATTTCATCGGGATCTGTTATGAACGTTTTGAGTTATGATGCTAACTAAACTGAACTGAACTGGACTGGACTAAACTGAATTGATTAAGCTAAACTAAGCTAAACTAAGCTAAACTAAACTAAGCTAAACTAAGCTAAACTAAGCTAAACTGACTGACTGACTGACTGACTGACTGACTGACTGACTGACTGACTGACTATCTATCTAAAGAACCGAGGATGAAACATAACCTCATTGTCGGAGGTAACAAATTCCTAGATATTGCTTTTTTCACTGTTAGTATTATTGACGGTTTAATCTGCACGCAATGTATCAAAGACGAAGTGCGAACGTCGACATAATAATTTGTCGCTGAGCTGAAAAAACCCAAAATGAGAAATGCATTTTAAACTCCTGTGTTTAGAAGCAGTGTTTGGTCATCCTGAACTGTAACGTTTTCACACACGTGGCAATGATGCTTGTCAGAGACCATCTTCTGCACGCCTCTCCTGCGATTTCTTGTCACGCAAAACTGGAAATGACCGCTGTTGTCTTCCGTGTCATCTATGACGCCACGGTCATTTTTGTCTGCTTCTGTGTGTAGTCCGTGACCTCATGAAAAGATTCGCTTGCGCCTCTGAGAGAGGACGTTCGTTACGTGACAAACAAAGCCCTCTTGCGACTCATAGAGTCGCGTCTGTAGCCACGAATGAACAAACAGGCAGAGCAGCGTGAAATCAGATATTGACTTAGCAGGCCTCAGGCTGGGCGTCTGCCTCGACGGGTTCGATTTTTGCAGTTGTCTTTCTTTGCTTTGCTGCTGTATGATGTCGAGAGATTGAAGTGTGGTGACGAAGTACTGTGCAAACAAAGAGAAAGGAAAACGTTGTTCTAGTGCTCGGCAGCTGGCGGAAAATATCTTCAAGTGACGAATGTTTTCGTTCTCTATAGCGTTGCTTAAAGAAATAATTGGTGGGTAATTCATGTGTGTCCTTTTGAAGAATTAACAGCTGCGTGTTCGTGTGCTCGGGTATCTCTCTCTTTCTCTCTCTCTCTCTCTTTCTCTGTCTTTCTCTCTCTCTCTCTCTCTCTCTCTCTCTCTCTCTCTCTCTCTCTCTCTCTCTCTGTGGTGTGTGTGTGTGTACGTGTGCGTGCGTGTGTGCGTGCGTGCGTGTGCGCATGCGTGTGCGCGTGTATGTGTGTATGTCTCTGTCTCTCTCTTTCTCTCTCTGTGTCTCTCTCACTCTCACTCTCTCCCTCACTCTCTCTGGAGTGTGTGTATGTGTGCGTGCGTGCGTGCGTGCGCGTGCGTGTGAATGTGTGTGTGTGTCTTCGTTTCTGAAAGTGTATTTCTCTCTATGTGTCTTTGTGTCTGTTTTCGTGAGCCTCTCTGCGTGCTTGTCTGTGTGTCTGTTGCTGTGTATTTGTGCGTTCTTTCCTACTTGCTTACGTGCGTGTGTGTGTTGTTTGCACTGACAAGAAAGAAATCATTCAACCAGGAAAAAGTATCTTCTGCTCAAATGTATTAGTACAAGTTTTCTTTTGACTTATGATTATTTTTAGGTTAACTCCTAGCCAAACATCCTGTTCCCCGCCTCCTACGAAACACGTAAGGAGACGCAATGGATAACCCACAGTGGGGTTTGGCCACTCAGAATATCTTTGCGTGCTTTGTGAACATTCAAAACGTTTGCGGATGACAAGCACCATTGTCGACTGGGCATGACTCTGGTTACAGGAAAGCGAGCAATGATGCACTGGGCCGAGAGAACGGGGCCAGGTAACACTGCTTTGTGCCATGGCACAGTTGAAGTGAATTGCGCCTTTGGAAAAAACAGGAGAGAATGAGATGGATCACGTTCCACGAAAGTCCTTGTATCGAGGTCCGGACGGCGTCCGCCTGCAAGGGCTTTTCTCCTCATGTTTGGTCCCACCGACATCGATTTGCTGCCTCGAACCACATTCTGCTCGACCAGTTGGGCTCACTGTCTGCGATTGGCGGAGGGTTCGTGATCAGATCAACGGGTTGAACACTGAACTGCCAGCCGAGTACAAAGCGCGTGAAATCAGTGAGTCACTTCAGACCTGGCGTTTCAGCATCACCCTGCTGTGGCCCTAGTCTTCGCAGTGAGAGTTTTTCCTGTCTCTCTCGCGCTCTTAAATTGCCTGGCGTTGCAAGGACCTGAAACACTATGTGAGCACAAGAGCAGTTCGGAAGTTTTGTTGCAGTTTGTGGCAGACGTTCCATTGCCATTCCATGAGACGTTCGAGTGAATATTTCTCCTAAAGAACAACTGTAGATTAGAACAGCGACGACATTGTTTGCCACAGATGGAGGCGAACTTAGAGACTAAAAGTGCGTAATAGTCTTTTCCTAAGAAAAGACATGTTATTCGCGTGATATTATTGGAGTGATTACTATCGTGCATTTCATAACCTCTTTTCTTAGCGCCAGGATCATGGGCATCCATTGAACGATAGTACACATATTCTGGAATCCTCTCTCAACTCGAACGAATAGTTATGTACCAATCTTAACACTCGTCTTTGGGTTGAGAAAGCCACAAACGTCTGACTAAAATCCTCTTTAATTTGACAGCGGAAACAGGCAAAGTGTTGTATTTTAGCTGGGAACATTTTTTTCCGGCTTTTATCTCCTTCTTGGATGGTCTTCAGATGGCGGCAACAGAAAACTGTGAGTCTTTCTTAGTATCAGTTATCACGGGAAAAGGTCGCATCCTGCCTCAATGTCATAATGAGTCACCATTTATGAGATAGAACATTTATTCATGCGTAAATTTTCACAAGGCGATCTAGATTCTGTGATAAAATAGAGTAAACCTTTTAGTCAAGCAATCGATCAATTTTGTTTCGTTGTATTACACAAAAGCTCTCCGGAATCGACTGACCTGGAGCTGAAGAGGCAGACACATTTTCTGTTGCTGCAAGCCTTTTCGTATCTACATAGATCTGTTCTACTCGTAGAGCAAAACCAGGACTTGGTCAAGTCACCACACCTTGCCTTTTCTGCGGGTCGGGCTACAGGCAACCCAGGGTCAGTTCTGAGTAATCCCACAAGATGAAAAGACTCGGTGGCCTGTACTGGACAGCGATGTTCTTCCTGATCCATCTTCTCTTACTGACACGTAAGTGTATAAATTTGCATTACATGTACGTATCGGACGTTGAGCGCTTCTCATGAAAACTGTACTTATGGATTCTAACCCAGCATTGATCTGCACAGGCCCAGTCTGGTTGTCCACAAGTTTTAAAACAATGTGGCGAGCAACGTAAGTGAAAAGCAAAGTTGATGGTTTTAATTGTAGAAAAGCATAGTGTGCAGTAACAGATGCCACTGATTTACTTTCGGTAAATGGATCATACGCGATCATGTTAGCAGAACAGTGATCATTGATTTCAAGCAATATTATTCACACATCGTTGATGAAGCAAGCAAATCATGAGATTTGTATAGGAAGCTGGATGAGAGGGAAAACTGGATGACTGCAAAACGAAAGCTCCAAGATAATTTTAAACAGCTTTCTACATTCTGGGATCACTTCTCCAGGATAGTTGGGAGATTGGAGGGTTTATAAAAGTCACATGCATATAATTACATTTCTTTTATGGAGTCTCCCCGGATATAGATCTCATTTTAATTCTTGGGAATTCTACTCAGATTTATAGTTTGTGGGGGGTTTTGTTGTGTGTGACTGCTTTTTTTTGGGGGGTTGGGGGTGGGAGGGTGGGGGGGACGATAAAGATTTATATGGGTTGAGAAAGTATTTCATAGGAAATCATTATCGCACATGCCTTCTCAGGCGTCACATTTAGACTGGCTAATACACGTTTCCGGCT
>JAWQFJ010034674.1:10000-23425 GCA_034096865.1 Theodoxus fluviatilis | reverse complement strand
AAGGGACAAGTGACTAAAAATATCTTAACCCGAATTATGTTGCTGTGGACTGTGAGATGATTGATGATCGTGCATGACCTGGGAAGGTTATTAGGTCGTATCAAGCCATCAGTGTAACCAATCACAGCTAGCTTGGTGGAAGAGGAAAGCTTATAGTGACTGGCTCTCGCCATCACCTGGGATTGAAGAATTTTCTAATTAGCCCATTATTACACGTGATGGAGGAATTATTGGAGCAAGTATTAAAGCACCTGCCGCCGGTTGCATGGGGTGTGCGCAGACACAGAATTACCACTCGTGAAGCAGTCCGTCACATCGGCTCCACGCCGGGCGCGCACACAGAATATCACCCGTGAAGCCACGCCAGACGCCGGACGCCACGCCGTTTTGAAAGAGCAAGAAGTCTCCGCTCCACGCTAAATGAAGAGTCAGCGTACTACGCCTTTTGAAGAGAGAGAGCTGTTTCCATTTTCCCTGTCGAGAAAGTTTCTGCCAAGTTTTCTCGACGATTCGAAGACCCAGCGCCCGCCTGTGTACAGCGTCTCCCCAAGCCTGAACGCTGCTCTCGCCACGTGTTCGAATCTGCAGAGCGAAACGCCGCCTCTCCAACGCCGGACGCCATGAAGGCAGTGAAAAGTGAAAACTCGTGTTACTTCACATAAATTCCAACTAGAATATACACAACGTTTGCAGTTGTTGAGAAGAGTAGCCTACACGAGACATTTTGTGTGTGAAACGATCACGGATTTATTTAATGCTATTTTAATGGTTTCCATCAACAGTCATGTACTTTAAAGTATGTTGATGTACTGGTTCCAAGGCCTAGACGAAACCTAAATTGCTTCAAGACTTTTTCTGCTCGTAACAGATCAACACAAATCACAATGAACTTGCGTTCGAGTGTAAATCACACATGATTAGAGATAACATCTCATTGCATGTGCATTGCCTGCATTAAAAGAGTTTTGATTCGCGTTTAACTAGCAATGCTTCCTGCAATGATCCTAGTACATTTACTTATATTAGAGACGCCAGGCTGGGTTCGCACTACTTGGCATGTTTATCGCTTTGAGTGGAATGAATGAAGGAAGGAAGGAATCTAGTTATAGGGCCAATCAGCCCTTTGTAGGCTATGTGAGACCATTAAGCACGATATTGTTGGAATAGTTCCGAGAGAGCGCAAATCAAATCATGGTGTCCCTATTTATTCGCGTCTTTCGAATAGCGTAGAGAGACGCGGTGGGTCTATTCTGACCAACCCACAGGGGGCGTATTGAGTGGAGACTTTCAGACTTGGCTCCAGAATAAGTCGGCCCTGGGAGGGAAACTATCATGGGGAAGGGATTAAACATTCAGAGGCATGAACCCAAGTGGTCATATTGTGCTGCAGGAAACGAGCCAGTGAGAGGCTGCTGGAGGCCGCACAACAAAGACCATTGAGTCACTTCGGATTCAGTCAGAGTGCTGAAGAAGCCGGGCGGAAGCCCTGCGAAAGCTACACGTGAAAGGCTTATATATGTATTTTCCCCCTTTGAGTGCAATGTATACATTTCAAAATTACGCACAATGTCCCTATTGCAACACGTCCCGACCAGGCACCAAGCTAGGACAACAAGGGAGAGGTTGCGAGGTATGTAGGGGGTGGGGTTTAAGGCGGAGGCGGGGCGACAAACCAGGGGGCGTTTCTGTGCCTGGAACTCGAATGCGGGCTGGGAACAGGGGATAAGTTGCTCTCCATCTGGCGGTAAAGTTTTTCTCCTGTGTGGCCTCCTTAAGGAACTCAGACTAAAACACTCGATTCCCTCCACCTTCCATCTCCACAGCCATCTCATCCTCTACCTCTACCTGTTCCGCTTTCCTACGCCCTTCCTCCATCTTATCAACTCTCCCTACACCCTACATCTTTCCATCTCTCCTCTTTTCTCCTTCCGCCCTTTTCCTCTCTTCCCACTCCCTTCCTCCCTCCCTCCCTTCCTCCCTCCCTCTCTCTCCCTCTCCCTCTCCCTCTCCCTCTCCCTCCCCTCTCTCTCTCTCTCTCTCTCTCTCTCTCTCTCTCTCTCTCTCTCTCTCTCTCTCTCTCTCTCTCATGTTTCCTTGAAGACTGGCATCTAATATGCACGCGCCTAGCCAAATGCATGACAACTCGCGTGGCGATTCCAAGGACGTGAAAGGAGCGAGTGAGAATTGTATTGCAAATGACTTCAACAGGGAGCCGCAGTGCTCTACGCTCATACTTCGTCTGGGTCCTGTTTCCTTTCCGCCTACGAAAAGGAAGGACTTGGGGTGTGCGCGGCACGTCGCCACTACCTGGTGATTAACAGGCAGGCAGATGGCAGTGCCAGGGCGTCAAGTGACTGCCATGGCAGGCCGCCCACCACCTTCTTGCTTGCCTGGTCTCCATGCTCCCTGTGGACTGAAAGGCGACGCCGTGTACCCAGGCGGACTCCCCTCCCCAATTACTGCTTTTAGTGCACCGACCCCAGACACATTGATACGATGCAGCCGTGGCTTCAGCCTGACTGGGATCGAGGGAAGTGCATTAAATCCATTTGTCTCCATTGTCTCCGGCAGTCTGCCCTGCTGTAGGCCATGCCAGACGCCAAGTCAGCCTGTTCTGTAAATTCTCCTTCGCCGCCTCTCCAGGCTTACCGTCAGAGAGAAGTACTTCTGTATGTCATTATTCCGAGAATCCGTGTGTGTGTGTGTGTGTGTGTGTGTGTGTGTGTGTGTGTGTGTGTGTGTGTGTATGTGTGTGTGTGTGTTTTGTTTTTGTGAAGGTTTTTTCCATGGACGTAATGCGAGACGAGAAATCGGGTGCTTGCGATAATACAAGAGTACCCAAATGTTTGAAAAGCCCGTGGGACGATCCTGATAATGTATTTTACACAATACTTGTTTCAAATAGATGCTTAGAGGGAAAGTGGAAGGGCGCAGTCAGAAAGTCAAAGACAAGAGAAGGGGGGAGAGGGGGGAGGAGGGGGGGGGGGAGGGGGACGGGAGCATTTACAAACATTTCAGAGTTAGAATCCCAAGAGTGGAGATATGAGGATTAGACAGGAAAACATCCTTTCCAGATTTATGGCGACACCAAAACAGTGTTGGCTGGAGTGCAGCACTCCACGTGGCATTTGACACGGGACGTGTGCGCCAGTGAGGTCCGGGCAATCCATGCCTTCGTGCAACAGCCTCAACCAGCCCAGGCGGCTCCACTCCCTCCACTACATCCCTCCACTACATCCCTCCACTACATCCCTCCACTACATCCCTCCACTACATCCCTCCACTACATCCCTCCACTACATCCCTCCACTACATCGGTGCGAGAATTTGTCTTATCGCGGTTTGCAGACACTCCATCCCGTCACATGCATCTCTTTCGAAGGCGACGTCAATACACGCACCGGCTAATTTCCACTGTGAAAGGAGAGGCAAAGATCTACAGGACTGTGTGCCTCTGCATGTCCTGGACTGAGTGTTTGGTGACAACGGTATGCTTCGTTTATGAGAAATGCAATGTTAACGATCATGCACATTGGGAACCTGTGATTGTGACGTTTGCAGTTAACAAATGAAATGGCCATGCCTTCAAAGGTTGTCAAAGATTGTCTACGGGATTCAATATGTGGCAGTAGTAGGCAAAGTTTTCTTAAGCTTGTCCCTGTGCTCCTGACTAGTACTACTATTTTTTCATGAAAGACAATAAAAGCTATTTCCAGAAAGCTCACTTCTCAAACGTTGTACCACGTTTGGTGACAAAAAATATTTAGATGCCTAAAAACTAAAATGTCAGTTTATGTTCTCCCGGTGGCCTTGAACTTGGAGAACGGTCAATTACAAATAAATGGCCACGAAGATCCTACCACGTACTATACTATCCTACCCTTGCGCCAATTTAGGGATGGCAGCCTATGTATCCGAAAATCCTGCAGTGATGATACTGGAAATCAGATTTCTACGATCTCGACCTTTGGAGGTTAATGAAATGGGTACATGCCTCCAATGGTCATGTGAAGGATTGTTGTTGTACTATTTCCGTAGCAGAAGCAGGCTTAGTTTGGTTTTTTGTTTTATCTTGTTTGGGGGGGTTTTCTATGGGGAAGGAGGTGGAGAGGTTTTGTGTGTGTGTGTACGTGTGCGTGCGTGCGTGCGTGCGTGTGTGTGTATGCGTGCGTGCGCGTGCATGCGTGTGTGGTTGTGCATGTGTGTGCGTGCACGTGCGTGCGTGGGTGGATGTGTGTGCGTGCGTGCGTGGGTGGATGTGTGTGCGTGCGTGCGTGCGTGTGTGCGTGTGTGTGTGTGCGCGTGTGTGTGCGTATGTGTGCGTGCGTGTGTGTGCGCGTGTGTGGGGGTGGGATGCGTGTGCGTGCGTGTGTGTGTGTGCGTTCGCGTGAGTGTGTGTGTGCGTTCGCGTGAGTGCATGTGTGCGTGCATGTGTGCGTGCATGTGTGCGTGCATGTGTGCGTACATGTGTGCGTGCCTGTGTGCGTACATGTATGCGTGCATGTGTGCGTGTGTGCATGTGTGCGTGTGTGCATGTGTGCGTGTGTGTGCGTGCGTGTGTACATGAAAAGCTCATGTCAAAGCTGCCCCAGCATTTCAGACGACTATTGTAATCTCGACCTTTGAGGAAGGACAGTGATAAGGCCATGGCTATAATGATTATGTCATCAGGAGTTAGGTGACAGTAGCAGGCTTACTTTTTTTATGCCAGTCCTCAGGGTTTTTTTTTCTCGAGTCCTTGACCCTCACCGTATCCTGGATTTCAAATCAAACAAAAATGTACCCGTCGAAAGGTTGCAAGCTATAGTTTTCTAAATTTGGCAATGTTAACGTTTTTGCGCGCGCACACGCGCGCACACATAGGATGAACGGACAGACTGACAACATTACAGCAATTCACAAATTCACATCGATTATACATATACATGTTAATAACTTAAGATATTCGGTTCAAAGCACGTGACGATTTCAAGTTCCTATCCGGCCTTCCTACCTCAAGCTCTGTCAGCATTGAATGGATGGAGTTATACGGCCTAACAGCTTTTGAATGCCATATTAGGCCCTAGATCACGAGATATCATTAAGGCTGATTGAATGAGGTAAAATTGAGTGTTTCCCTAGCAATACGCCTCTAGCGAATTGCGTAGACAAAAGCGGGGGGTCTACTCTTACCCCACGTCCATGATGGCAATTCGTTGGCAATTCCAATTCACACAAACACTGAAACATGAAACAATAGTAAGAAAATAGATAGGATGGAAACTTTTGGCAACGTACCGTCATTGCATTGCCCGCACCTGTCAAGTTCCACGCCGGACGAGGAATGGCTCCTCGTTAGAATGTTTGTCTTGCAAATCTATTACTGTCTGGCATCCAGTGTTTAGTTGCTAGCTTCCTGGTCAAGGCCGACTTTGCACGTGAACCGCTGTCTCCAACGTCGTGCAACCTCGAGCAACCGTTCACATCCAGTGATTCTTATCAACGCGCTGCTTTTTTTACAGGCAAGAGCAAACGTTCGGCATTTTCCTTCACGAAGACTGCCCGCGTGTCTACCAACTCCTTTGCAAAATGACATGCAGCAGGGACTAACTGCACTTGCTGCATGCTTTCTGCAGTTTGCACGTTGGCAGATCGTATCGCCCCGTGCTCTTTTTCCTGTAATCTTGGGGAGTACGAGCGACGGACCGGAAGCACTTACTTCGAGTAAAAGCTTCTCTGAAGGCCACGGACGGACGACGGACGGATGGAGTTTTACGGATCATCCGCCTTTGTTGGCTATGTAAGGCCATTAAGCACGAATATCACTAGAACAGTTTAGAGCAAACGCGAATCTAGCCATGGTGTCCCTAGTTATTCGCTTCTTACGAATCGAGTAGGGAGGCGCGGTGGGTCAATTCTTACCCCGAACCCACAGGGGGACTCTGAAGGCCACGGCCAAAACAACTGCTGCCCATTAATTAGACTTGTACCGCATGCGGATGGATGGATGGATAGTGTTTTACGGCCTGTAGCGTGGAAAATAGTAACCCGTGGAAAACAGTGACGGAAGTCATCGCAGAGTTATCTGCGAGGGATTTTCTGAAAATTCAACTCTAAAAAGAGACGGCACCCGCCACTCCGCCTGACTGACTTGGCACGCCCGGGGAGTTATGCTAAGATCCGGCCGCGTAAATATATCTGCGTTTTGTGACAAACGTCTTGCTCGGCGGTACTGTACTCCATGCACCTTAACGGTGCGCGTGATTCGGGTGTAATCTTAAGCTAAACGACGTTTATTGGCGCTGCTGAAATGGTATAAGTCGGAAACATTCGGAACGTCGTTTAGCTTAAGATTACACCCGAATCACGCGCACCGTTAAGGTGCATGGAGTACAGTACCGCCGAGCAAGACGTTTGTCACAAAACGCAGATATATTTACGCGGCCGGATCTTAGCATAACTCCCCGGGCGTGCCAAGTCAGTCAACGGTCGCGTTTTATAAAACCAGACTACAAACAGACTACAGGGAGGTGACTCCCATATTATTTCCGGCAGGGGAGACGGCTTTACACGGGGAAAAACTTTTTTGAACGCTACATCATGTGTTAAACTACACAAATGCACCAAAACCTCGTAAAGCAACTAATGCGTCGTTTGTCGGAATATATTCCATGCGAAGAACAGGTGCAGGAGCGGTAAATTGCATAAAGCATGTCCCTCGCAGATAACTCTGCGATGACTTCCGTCACTGTTTTCCACGGGTTACTATTTTCCACGCTACACGGCCTATCAGCCTTTTGTAGGCTATGTAAGGTCATTAAGCACGAAAATCACTAGAACAGTATAGAGTAAACGCAAATCAAGTCACGGTGTCCCAAGTTATTCGCCTCTTACGAATTGCATAGGGAGACGCGGTGGGTCAATTCTTACCCCGAACCCAAAGGGGGCACCGCATGCGGAAAGAATGGCAAACCGTTCCATTTACAATGAATGTCTCAAGTGTGTATCTGAGGAACGATCTTTGTCAAAGGAAAAGCAAAAGCGCTCCTCTTGACGGAAACATTTGCACCGACTCTGCAACACACGCTAGCAAAGAAACTAAACTAATGCACACATTAACAATATGTTCGCGTAAGAATTGAGAACATTGCAGCAGATAATCGTTCAAAGACAATACAGAACTGAAGCCTACTACATCATCTGCTATAATGAAAGCGTCTGCCTCACGTGTGGTCGAACTGCTGGTATGCCTCGAAAGGTTCCAAGCCCTTCCAGTTGCATGTTAATGATATGATAGAGCTTTACGACTACATCTCTGGCATTGCACACTCCCAACTTTATTGTGGTCATCACGAGACCCGCGCGTTCCGGCCTTGTGTAAACTGAAGCCGTATACAGAAAATAATAAGCCTTTGTAACAGCATTTTAGAAATCAATTTGCTTATCTAATTGATCATACAGTCCATAAAAATACCTTATTAAAGAGTATTCCAGGCTGAAACAATATTGGAACCATACTACATCAATTGTTATTTACTTTGTTAGATCAGTGATTTTTTTTTCTTCAAAAACATGTTTCATGTTCAACTGCCTGTAGACCCTGAAACCGCGTCAAATTCTACAGCTAATTTCATGAATGAAATACTCCTCCAGGTTGAGGTTAAGAATAGACCCACCGCGCCTCCCTACGCGATTCGTAAAAGGCGAAAAAATAGGGACATCGTGACTTGATTTGCGTGCACTCTCAACTGGCCTCACAAGGCTGACAACGGCTGATAGGCAAAAAAACTCCATCTATTATATCCATTATAACTGGAAAAAGCACAAATCTTAAAAGAAAAGAAGACGTTAGACCCTTGTCGTTGTGAAGGGTTGAATAGAATAGATTATGCCAAATTTCCAGTCAATAATAATTATCCATTAACGAATCCCGTTAATATTATTATATGTAGTCGGTGCAATAACGACTTATATATTAGTACGAAACAAAGAGTTTGAATAGTGGTGGTAGTAGGGGTGGTTGTGGTGGTGATAGTGGAGGTGGTTGTAGTGTATCCAGACAGTTTTATTTATGTTTCAATGGTTGGAATTTGGTAAACGGGTTGAAATGAAACCTTAGCATAACGTTTCACAAGAGTAAGCAGACAAATCATTCAAACCCGTACATGCTTAACACATAACATTAACGTTTCAAGGAGGGTCATTATAGGAAGACTCTTAGAGGGAAAGATGTCCTTGATCCCTGCCATAGTTCTTGCCCTCTGGCCACTCCTGTTGCCGAAGCACAGGGTGAGCGGAAAACGCTCCACCAGCCAGCTTGTAACGCGACGCCCCTGGGAATGGTCATCCTGTCCCGTGTTTTTACCCTTCGTAGGATCTGCAACGTCGCATATGTCTTATAATCTACACGTGCTTCTCGTGCCGGCACGTCTGCCTATACGTGAACTTGCTTTGCGGAATTAATCAGACTACATCCTCTACGTTCATGTTTTTCTTCGTGTTGTTTTATCCATGAAACTATGAAAATGCCAGCTTTTGCTTCTTTTCAGCCAATTAGGTAGCTGAAAGAATCACCAGGCTGGTGTGTACATGCTTGCCGGCATCGTGGTGGCTAAACAGCTTGATGCCTACACTCCCCATGCTCCAGCTAAGCTAGTAATTGTGTGTTTAGTTTGTATATACTCCATATACATATATATTTGTTGCTGTAGGTCTATTTAAACTCATATCATTTGAAATACGTGTAATGGACGAAGCACTAAATTAATGCATCGAGCTTAAAGAGTGGATATTTCGTATTCATTATTATTGGATTGTTCTGAAATATTATTATGTGATTTTGGGGGCAAAGTTAGGAAAATAAGTGCCATTTTCGCAAGGCAGCTGTAACTAGGACGAAACCATTAACATCATCATAACCTCGTACATTTAATAAAATCTTATGAAAATGTTCACAGCAGAATTTTGTGAAGGTGTTCATAGTGGTCGAGGTCATCAATGAAGGGGTGATAGATGTTGTCCATCGAAAATGGATGACTAAGGAAGCCAGCGGCAGTGGTGTATGTACCATTGTGTATTCTATGGTAGTAAATAGGATATTAAAGTTTAAACACGAATTTTTTTACTACTCATTACATCATGTGTATTCTGACGATTGCTTAAGAATAATGCAATAACAAAAAGTGATGAGGCTAATTTTCATTGTCTGTAAACTTGTTGCTTAGAAGAAAGGAGTGTTTTGATGATTGAGTTTTTCGGGAGGGAATGTTTATTCAAAGTAATTTTAATGTAAAATGTCATCGGCTATTCACTTCGGTAAATTTTGTTTTTAGTTTGAAAGCTATCAGCCCCACTGGTCACCGCAAGATCCAGCAAGATTGGCCAGAGAAGCCGCCTCCTTCCAGCCAGTGGACTGTAGACCCTGTCCGAATTCTTGGCTCTGCCAGTATGTGAACAAGTTTTTCAGTCAACCTTCTGCACAGAATTACACGTAATGAAATAATGAGTACAACTTTGCAAAGTCACTGAAAAAGATGCGAGATGCAATGGTCAATCTCGCAGGGATGAATGCCCTTCAGTGTGCCCTATAGATGGAGTTGCACGCGTGTGGTGCTACTCCAAAACTCTAGAGTTCCAATCGACACAGAAACACCCGTACAATCACTTTCACACACACACACACACACACACACACACACACACACACACACACACACACACACACACACACACTTATACACATCTGCATATGGATGTTTTACTTGGAAATGGAGATTTACCCATTTCAACCGGGAGTGGAGCGGTGACAACTGCAGGGAAGCAATCCTCTCAAGTTTCCCTTCAGCAATTTCAGGCTTTGCGGGATTATAAAAAGTAAGCAATATTGTAAATGTTTTTAAATATTCTTGTCAGTCTGTCATTGGCTATTGTCCTCTAGTGATGCAGCATTTCCAAAAAAGATTAAAAGTAATTTTTCTTCAGCTGCTACAAAAAATATTTTGAAGGAATCGAGGATGGCTGGATATTCAGCTTAATGAGGAATGAATAATCACACACAGCTGCGAAAAGCAGTATTTAGGTTTGCCGCGACAAAGCTGCTTTCTTTATGTATGAAAGTTGTTCGGGTATATGGATTCATACCTAGCCTTGGTCACATTTGAAAATCCTGTGGAAAAAAAGCCCGGGTCTTCAGGTGGAATCGGTGTCGACATTGAAACTCGATTAAGGAATGGCTGCGATTCGCAACTAAGAGGAGAGACAGAGAGAGAGACACAGAGAGAGAGAGAGAGAGAGAGAGAGAGAGAGAGAGAGAGAGAGAGAGAGAGAGAGAGAGAGAGAGAGAGACGGCGAGAGAGGGCAGGCAGGCAGAAAAGAGGGAGACAGCAGAGGAGAGAGTTGGGGGAAGTGGCCTGTAATTTCGTACTCGTTGACAAAGGTGGACGCACCTACAGCATCGTTGGAGGCAATGTCTTAATTTCACATGAACGTATCTAAATGTACTTTGTGGTTGTGCTGTTCTGTGCAGGACCATCAAAGCTTGGCTTGGATTGCCCATGGTACTGGCGAAGAGTGTTTCGTAAATATGCAAGCAACTTATGTGATGTATGCTGACTACTTAAATGCGATGTTCTCTGGATATGTTTGATTAAGCTGACATAAAAAAAACTGTGAATGTTGGCATTCCTAGTTACGAATCTATCAAATGCATTTTTAATTTGTGAATAACTATCTATGGGCAAGTCTTTTTTAAACTGGTATTCAGTTTATCAGTGTTTTCCAAAGAGTTATATGAGTATCAATATGCAGAGGTTTAAACTTGTTTTGCACATTTAATTGACGTATTCTGGTGGTGGTGGTGGTGGTGGTAGAGGGTGGTGGTGGTAAAGGGTGGTGGTGGTGGTGGTGGTGGTGGTAGAGGGTGGTGGTAGAGGGTGGTGGTGGTGGTGGTGGTAGAGGGTGGTGGTGGTGGTAAAAGGTGTTAGTGGTGTATAGAGGGTGGTGGCGGTGGCAGTGATAGAGGGTGGTGGTGGCGGTAGAAGGTGGTGGTGGTGGTGGAGGATGGTGGTGGTGGTGGAGGATGGTGGCGGTGGTAGCGGGTGGTGATGGTGGTAGAGAGTGGTGGTTGTGCTTGTGGTGGTGGAGGGTGGTGGTAATACTGGAAGTAGAGGGTGGCGTTGGTGTTAGTAGTGGTAGAGGGTGGCGTTGGTGATAGTAGTGGTAGACTGTGGTGGTGGTGTTAGTAGAAGGTTGTGGTGGCGGTGGCGGCAGTGGTGATTGAGGGAACTGCGATGGTAATGGTGTTGGCTAGCAGTTGAAATATTGATAACGAGCATTTCCACGTCGACGACGCCGGAAGCGACGATGATGATAGCGGTAATAAAGAGCTGGTCGTTGTCATCGTGGTCATTCTGTGGTGGTAGTGGTTTTAGCGGCGGCGTAGGCGGCGCCGACTGTCTCGCACTTAATGACGAAGACGACGATGATGATGATAATTATCATCGTCGATGCTGCTGCTACTGCTGCTGCTGCTATTAGTCAGAATAAAATATCCGGTCGCGGCCATGATGATGACTGCAAGGACAACGACGATCCTCATGAAGATAGCCACGGCGTAAAGACTGCGTTATTGAGAGTTACTCTGAGCGCGCACACAGAGGTCCCGTACATCCCGAGCGCCTGACAACTGCTGATGAAGCGAGTGGACATATCTCGGTGGCAGATTACATCAGCCAGCCTGTGCATCCAGCCCTTTGGTCGTGCTGGGGGAGGGGGGTTTGCGGGTGATGCAGCCATCACACCGCCAGATCTGGTGGCCTGGCGACCCGGACAGCGAGCATCCTCGCTATCTCCCTCTCTATCAAATGGCGACCTCCCTGAGGTGCTGCGCAGAGCCTCGCCACGCAGCCCCGGAAGTCCCTTGCCAAGTGGGGGCAACACAAAGCCCACCCGGAAATCCCCGGACAGACGCCTGTCTGGACGAGGTTGGCTGAGGCGGGGACCTTCTATACACGGACACGTCTGCTTCGAATCATATCTGTTTCATAGGCTTTCCCCCAGAAGGAAATGACTACAGATTTTAATCAATAAAGTGACAAGATTTTCTGGGTCAGAAATTAAGTCTTGCAAAGCAGACATCGTTCATTTGATGTATGCATTTTTGACATTCGCTGTGCAAACGGATTGGATTGAAATGTTCAGGTTTGGCTGCATCTCCCTATTGTCGTTGCTGCAGGTAGTTAAAACTTCGGTTACTGACGATGTTATTCTGTCCGTTTTTATGCCAGATATATCGTGTGTTTCTATGCATTTCCTGCACATTAACTGCAAATGCCGAAACAATATTTTATTGGATAATGAAGCAGTGTTGACTTATATGTTGAGTCATATCGAATGTTACGCATCAGTGAAGATTTACATGGAATCATATCGGATCGACTCGTACCGTAATGTAATGTTGTGTTTACTGAAGTACTAGGATAGACTTAAGCAGTCTGGACCGAGTCGGGTTGAGTTGGGTGGGGTTGGATAGGGCTGCACTGGTTTAGACGGACTGAACCTAACTTAATTTGAATGACACATACTGGAGGGGATTGGATTAGATTGGCTTTATTGGACTGGACTAGAACAGAATGAATTGGACCCAAATGCGTCGGACTGAAGTTTTCTGGATTGGTTTAAACTGGACTGCATGAGAATGCATTGGGTTGGACTAGATTGTTAGTACTTATTCATTATATATATTAATCATTGAATAAGCCCGGTTTGGTGTTTACAGATTTCTTGCATTGTTACCAAACACTAATACACATGATGCCGAACACTCTACAAATTTGGGACAAATGATGGGGGATGCCATAGGTATCCGGATAGAGGGGAGGCAGAGGGATTGATTGCTGGGGAAGGGCGAGCAAAAGCCACTCTTACCTTAACCTAGGTGGGACCTCATGCATACATTCAGTTCGACATAGTGGCACTCCTAGATCCAGCCAACCAGTCGGCCCAACCCTCGCCTCGGGTGGAGATAAAAATTAATGGCCTATATCAGGCAAGGATGGGTGGGCCAGGATAGGAGACAGAGGGGGTAGTTTGAAGAGGGTCAAGAGGCGCCGAGGAGAGAATTACGGATTGTTCCTGTCTCGAAAGCATTTTTGGCCTAGAGTTGACCAGGCGGAAACGTGTCTCGGATTATTAAGTTGGGCAAACACAAGCGTCGTCGGAAGAAGAATGACTCGACAGAGGCGCATTTAACAGGAAGCTCGCTGCTCGCATTTTACTGAAAGCAACACATAGCATGACCGCATTCAAATCAAACCACGTGGATTCCCAGAGCGGCAAGGAGGAAATGGGCTGCGGGAGACTTTTGAAGGCCGCTACGCTGATAAGTCGAGTGTTGAGTAGAGGCAGAGGTTGCCAACGTGATCTACCAGGATGACAAGGCAGAGAGGG
>JAWQFJ010034674.1:0-5000 GCA_034096865.1 Theodoxus fluviatilis | reverse complement strand
CGCGAGTACACGCATGTTTTAAAAGAGAAGTAATGACCCACAAGAAACATAGCGTCTTGAACGTCACACTGAGCGGTGCGGGCAAAATAAAACATGATTGTGGTTACGGTAACATGGTCCGGAAAAAAAGGGGTGGGGGTGAGGTCTGTAGATCGGTCTGATTTTTCTGTTTGAATAGAAGAGGCCAGATTGAACATTAATTACAATCTCTCTTTCGCTAAACAAATTTTTAAAACTTGAATAGTGGATTCCCCCGAGTGCTCACAGGGCAGGGAAGATGGGACAGGGAAGATGGGACAGGGAAGATGGGACAGGACAGCACGCAGTTGGCCGATTACCGTCAATTTCTTCCTCATTTGTTTCTTTTTCTTTCATTCTTTCTTTTTGCATGATCGGAAAAAATAGGGTCGGCAGATTAAAAAAGAGTCAGTCGGGTTAACGTAACCACAACTTTTTTTTCTTTCTTTTTTTGCCTAGCTAATGTAGTGGTACAATGAATGGCCGATGCCGCTAAAGTACAGCGTACGTCTGTACCGATCGCGTTCGAAACTTCTCACTGCTTGGCTAATATATTCGTGACATTTCCTTTCGAGCAAGAGTGGCCGACATGATTTTCTAAAAGTGTCATTTCTAAACATTATTTCGTTCGATTGACGCGTAACAAATGGTGAACAAGAGTCTTGCTTTGGGTGAACGTGTGTACTGTGTGTAGACTCAGGGGGGAGCGTCCTGGAAAATATCAAAGCCTTCAGACTCAAATAGTTTGCTAAACAAGAAATTTTCATCAGTCCGCCTGTCCGCCTTCCGGGTTACTTACTACATAGATTCATGTGTTATTTCATCAGTGTCGATGTACGCATACGAGTGGAGCACAAATATTTATCCCCGTTATTGATGGTAAGCAATCACTCACTTCCAATGAATGACTCTTCATGTGTCATTAATCGCTACGTAAATGTTAGCGACGCATTACTTGGAGCGCAGTAGTGGACACATTTTCGTGACAAAAAAGATGGATTGTGGTACTCTCCCTAGCCAAATGGCACAAGTACATGTACGTGCAAATTCGGGCGGCTATGCACAAAGCCTCAGAGACATGCTCGCACGTACACAGACGCACGCACGCGACACATACACGCAGGCACGCACGCACTCGCACAAGCACGCACACACACACACTCACACAAGCAAGCAAGAAAGCAAGCAAGCATGCATGCACGCACGCACACACACACAAAAGCAAGCACGCGCACACACACACACACACACACACACACACACACACACACACACACACACGCACACACACACACACAGACAAGCTCGTAAGAACCCAAACGTATACACTCGTGCATGAACATGCGTGCACATCTACACGCACTACTAAAACACTCAAATTACACAAAAAGCATGACTGCAAACATTTTTGCCAGCAGATTATCATTCTGCGCTCTCTCTCTCTCTCTCTCTCTCTCTCTCTCTCTCTCTCTCTCTCTCTCTCTCTCTCTCTCCTCTACAGTAACAGAGCATCACTCTTGGTCAGGCATGGCGGTTACAGCTGCCGAGAGCGAAAAGGCATGGAGGGGGACTGGGAGGAATCTGAGAGTGGACCAGGTCAGCGGACACTAGGAATGTGCTTAATCAGCTCTAACAATGGGCGTGGAGAGAGGAGCCAGCGCCCTCGCCAGTAAGTGAGTATTTACCAACACACTTTGCACAGGGGCAGAGCCGCGGCCATCCTACGCTGCTCTGACAATCGTCCAATCTGACCAACTTCGCACACGTTAATGGAGGGATACGCCCAATCAAGATATGAAAATCGTGCCTTGCCGAGAGAAAATTATGCACACGTGCAAACTGATTGAAAACAAGCCCACGGCTGTGGTAAAATCCACCGTCATTCATCAGAGCGTACAGCTCCATGGGGTCTGCCCGAGGCAATGAACACGGAACCAACTGAACGTTTGACGGTGCTTTTTGCGTAGCTGGTGCACTTCGCTCCTCCATCTACCGTCTTACTCTTCCCTTTGCCTCTGCAGTCCATCCGTCTGTCTGTCTTTCTGTCGGTTCGTCGGTCGATGAGTCCGTCTATCGGTCAGTCCATCCGCCACCAGGTCAATTGGTGGATCGTCGCGTCAGTCAATCGGTAGCTGGCCTTAATAGCCTGCAGCACCTCCTCTCTCTCTCTCTCTCTCTCTCTCTCTCGCTCTCTCTCTCTCTCTCTCTCTCTCTCTCTCGCTCTCTCTCTCTCTCGCTCTCATTATCTATATATCTATCTATCATCTATCTCTCTCCAGCCCACCCCCTCTCATTATTGCACTTCCTTCCTTCCTCTCTCTCTCTCTCTCTCTCTCTCTGCCTTTGTGTGTCTCTCTCTGTCTCTCTGTCTGTCTGTCTGTCTCTCTCTCTCTGTCTCTATCTCTCTCTGTCTCTATCTCTGTCTCTCTGTGTCTGTCTCTGTCTCTCTCTCTCTACATATATGTCTCTATATGCACATCACACACACATGCGTACACATGCGCGTACACACACGCGCGCGCGCACACACACAGGCTCGGGAGTGGGGAGAGAGAGAGAGAGAGAGAGAGAGAGAGAGAGAGAGAGAGAGAGAGAGAGAGAGAGAGAGAGAGAGAGAGGTGCTAGTGAGATGGACAAAACAAACCCTAACAGAGTGAAGCTACTTCAGTAATTGCCACGCCTTTTGGTACGAGAAAGAACATGGAGCCTGAGGGCCCAAGCGAATGCTCTTGGTTTGTCGCCCACTAGCAGGCGCATACTTCGAAAGAAACTCTTTTTTAAACAAATAACCAGATTGTAATGCGGCATAATAAAATGAATAAATGAATGGATGGATGGATGGATGGATGGATGGATGGATGGATGGATGGATGGATGGATGGATGGATGGATGGATGGATGGATGGATGGATGGATGAAGTAAGTTTTACGGTCTCTCAATCTTTGTTGGCTATGTAACGCCATTGACCACGACATCACCAGAAATAGTTCGAGTAAGGTCGTCAAGCGGTGGATCTATTCTTACCCCCGACTCACAGGGGGGGTTTGCATTAATAAAACAGAGTAAACCTCACAACAGAGACAGCCTTTCTCACAAACACAAGACGAGACACGCTTCAAACTCTGATTAGGTGGCGAACACAGAACAGCCTTCCTTTTTGCTTCAACCTGACGGAGCGACCATTGCAGAGCAGGAAGGAGACAGGACAGCTGCTGCGACGTGAGTACCCCGCCTCGTCCTCACACAACAGTGCAGCACAGGCCAGGCGGAATACCGGACAATTGGTGAAATCTCATTCCTCCTGCGATTTTTCTGTTTTAGAAGGACGCGCAGTGGATTGGGATTTTCCGAAGAAAGCAGAAAGATATGAGGCGCAAGGCTGCATTCACTGCGCTGACAAATGAATGTGCAGAACGCAGCTGACAGGCAGAGAATGTCGGCACGCCCAAATCTAGAATTATTCTTGCGATTTTGCAGCAGGCAGCACGATGCACACTAAGAGAGAGAGAGAGAGAGAGAGAGAGAGAGAGAGAGAGAGAGAGAGAGAGAGAGAGAAGGGGGGTGCACAGGAGAGAGAGAGAGAGAGAGAGAGAGAGAGAGAGAGAGAGAGAGAGAGAGAGAGATTCCGCTTTTGCTTAGAAGAAAAGCACATGGCTCGGCACTGTCAGTGGCAGCCAAAATTAACAGTGATTATCTACATCATGTGAAAAGAATCAAAATAATTAAATTCCGCGAAGATTCACAATGCACAACCCAAACAAAACTAAACCGGAATGTTGCTGGTAGACCTTTTGCGGTGTTGGAGCACCTTGAAGTGCTCAAGCTAAGCTAATGCTCACGGCATTTCATTCGCTTGACCTTTACATACATGGCGGACAGACTCCTAGAAGACATCATGTGAAAACTCTCGTGGAACGGAGCCTTTTAGACATTTCAAAATGGAAACGACTATCGAGCATCGCTGTGTAAACCAGGAAGAACAGCGACGCTTGACAACAGACAAAACGTGCCACGGGACTCGCGGCACGAATCTCCAACCGTAGAAAATGCTGACACCGCTCTCTAATTCGATTGAAATAATCACAAATGCGGCCGAGCATGAGCAAAGCAAGCTGAAGTCTCTCCAACTGTTTTTGAGTAGACGCCCAGCAGAGTCCTGAGGGGGTTGTGTAATGCATGTTATATGTGACCTTTCTCAAAAGTGATAAATTAATTATTCGTGTTAAGAAATTCCTGTTTTGTTTGGAATGTGTATTTAAAACTCGGTAATCTAGTGGTCAGAGATGTTATTTTATCCTTACACTGCGGTGGGATACTTCTGCCCGGTCAAAACGGATCGTCTGCACTGAATTCTAACCGAGAAAAGAAACGTGCGTTCACTCGCACATTCTTCCGTACTTGATGTACATTATCAATGAGTATTTTTGCGCCGATTGTGCGCGAGTGCGCGCTGCATGTATCAGTGTGCACACGCGTGAGTGCGAGATCGGAATTTTTTGTTTTCTTGTCGTGAACTCTTTTTTAAATTCTTCATTCTTCATTTTGAGAGAGAGAGAGGGGGGGGAGGGGGGGGGGGAGAGAGTGAGGAGAGAGTAGACGAGAGGGAGAGAGGAGAGAAGAGAGAGAGAGAGAGAGAGAGAGAGAGAGAGAGAGAGAGAGAGAGGACGAACGGACGGACAGACACGTGAACAGACACACAGATACACATAAAAAATCTTAAGAACGTAAAGACACGCGTACATACACATAATATATCTACAGGGATGGGAGTAAGCATGGGAAGGCAGTGCTGGAACACCAAGGTGTGTGAGGACTGGGCCGGGCTGGGACAGCGCAAACACACCACTACGAGCAGGCCAAGTGTCAAGTGGTCATTAGCGGGAAAAGAACACAGGAAAAGCGAGGCCATACGCGTGAGGAAATTCGCAGCTACACCCACCGCCACCAGTGTGTGTAGGACGCCTTCTTAACCCTGTGTACC
>JAWQFJ010034673.1:12500-42143 GCA_034096865.1 Theodoxus fluviatilis | reverse complement strand
TTGAGCTTCTTTGAAAAGTGATAGGCGCCAAGTCATTTGTCGCAGGTGATTACAGTCAGTTGAAAAACTTTCCTTGCTACGAGTTTCATAGCAACACCTTCTGTCTTGTCACTGTTTGATCCGTCCAAATGGCTGCTTCCCGTCTAGGCAAATCTATCTAGGGGCTTGTAGAAACATCTTTTTAAGATCCATTATGCATGAAGAAAATTAGCAGGAACAGTTCTTCATGTTCCATGTACACAATGAAAGGACACAGAGCAGCGATTGTACAGATGCTTTGTCTGGTGTGGGTTTGCCATCAGACCATACGGACGACACGAGGGCGAGTGACTGCAAGCCAATCTCGAACTGTCTCCACGCTGAAGGTACATGAATATTCATATGCTTTTAAATAGTCCTTGAATGAGGACTATCATTGACCTCTTTCACTTCTTGTGCCGATAGAGAGAGAGAGAGAGAGAGAGAGAGAGAGAGAGAGAGAGAGAGAGAGAGAGAGAAAGAGAGACAGACAGACAGACAGATGGACAGAGAGAGAGAGAGAGAGAGAGAGAGAGAGAGACAGAGAGAGAGAGACAGAGAGAGAGAGAGAGAGACAGAGAGAGAGAGAGACAGAGAGAGAGACAGAGAGAGAGAGAGAGAGAGAGAGAGAAGGCCTCGATATTGTCAAGGCAAGCACAGTCCGATGCCAAGATGGCTGTCAATGAGAGAGGGCAGACTAGAGCAAGGCATTGTGGCGAGGAGGGCTGGTGGGATGGAGAGACAGTGACTGTGGCGAGGAAGGCTGGTGGGATGGAGAGACAGTGACTGTGGCGAGGAAGGCTGGTGGGATGGAGAGACAGTGACTGTGGAGAGGAGGGCAGGTGGGATGGAGAGACAGTGACTGGAGAGGAAGGCTGGTGAAGTGGAGAGACAGTGACTGTGAAGAGGAGGGCTGGTGGGATGGAGAGACAGTGACTGGAGAGGAAGGTTGGTGAAGTGGAGAGACAGTGACTGTGAAGAGGAGGGCTGGTGGGATGGAGAGACAGTGACTGTGGCGAGGAAGGCTGGTGGAATGGAGAGACAGTGACTGTGGAGAGGAAGGCTGGTGGGATGGAGAGACAGTGACTGTGGCGAGGAAGGCTGGTGGGATGGAGAGACAGTGACTGTGGAGAGGAGGGCAGGTGGAATGGAGAGACAGTGACTGGAGAGGAATGCTGGTGAAGTGGAGAGACAGTGACTGTGGAGAGGAGGGCAGGTGGGATGGAGAGACAGTGACTGGAGAGGAAGGCTGGTGAAGTGGAGAGACAGTGACTGTGAAGAGGAGGGCTGGTGGGATGGAGAGACAGTGACTGTGGCGAGGAAGGCTGGTGGAATGGAGATACAGTGACTGTGGAGAGGAGGGCTGGTGGGATGGAGAGACAGTGACTGTGGAGAGGAAGGCTGGTGGGATGGAGAGACAGTGACAGTGGAGAGGAGGGCTGGTGGGATGGAGAGACAGTGACTGTGGAGATGAAGGCTGGTGGGATGGAGAGACAGTGACTGTGGAGAGGAGGGCTGGTGGGATGGAGAGACAGTGGCTGTGGAGAGGAGGGCTGGTGGGATGGAGAGACAGTGACTGTGGCGAGGAAGGCTGGTGGAATGGAGAGACAGTGACTGTGGAAAGGAGGGCTGGTGGGATGGAGAGACAGTGACTGTGGCGGGGAAGGCTGGTGGAATGGAGAGACAGTGGCTGTGGAAAGGAGGGCTGGTGGGATGGAGAGACAGTGACTGTGGCGAGGAAGGCTGGTGGGATGGAGAGACAGTGACTGTGGAGAGGAGGGCTGGTGGGATGGAGAGACAGTGACTGTGGCGAGGAAGGCTGGTGAAGTGGAGAGACAGTGACTGGAGAGGAAGGCTTGTGAAGTGGAGAGACAGTGACTGTGGAGAGGAAGGCTGGTGGGATGGAGAGACAGTGACTGTGGAGAGGAGGGCTGGTGGGATGGAGAGACAGTGACTGGAGAGGAAGGCTGGTGAAGTGGAGAGACAGTGACTGGAGAGGAAGGCTGGTGAAGTGGAGAGACAGTGACTGGAGAGGAAGGCTGGTGAAGTGGAGAGACAGTGACTGTGGCGAGGAAGGCTGGTGGGATGGAGAGACAGTGACTGGAGAGGAAGGCTGGTGAAGTGGAGAGACAGTGACTGTGGAGAGAAAGGCTGGTGAAGTGGAGAGACAGTGACTGTGGAGAGGAAAGCTGGTGGGATGGAGAGACAGTGACTGTGGAGAGGAAGGCTGGTGAAGTGGAGAGACAGTGACTGGAGAGGAAGGCTGGTGAAGTGGAGAGACAGTGACTGGAGAGGAAGGCTGGTGAAGTGGAGAGACAGTGACTGGAGAGGAAAGCTGGTGAAGTGGAGAGACAGTGACTGGAGAGGAAGGCTGGTGAAGTGGAGAGACAGTGACTGTGGAGAGGAAGGCTGTTGAAGTGGAGAGACAGTGACTGTGGAGAGGAAGGCTGGTGGGATGGAGAGACAGTGACTGTGGAGAGGAAGGCTGGTGGGATGGAGAGACAGTGACTGTGGAGAGGAGGGCAGGTGGGATGGAGAGACAGTGACTGTGGAGAGGAGGGCTGGTGGGATGGAGAGACAGTGGCTGTGGCGAGGAAGGCTGGTGAAGTGGAGAGACAGTGACTGTGGAGAGGAGGGCTGGTGGGATGGAGAGACAGTGACTGGAGAGGAGGGCTGGTGGGATGGAGAGACAGTGACTGTGGCGAGGAAGGCTGGTGGGACGGAGAGACAGTGACTGGAGAGGAAGGCTGGTGGGTTGGAGAGACAGTGACTGTGGAGAAGAAGGCTGGTGGAATGGAGAGACAGTGACTGTGGAGAGGAAGGCTGGTGGGATGGAGAGACAGTGACTGTGGAGAGGAGGGCTGGTGGGATGGAGAGACAGTGACTGTGGAGAGGAAGGCTGGTGGGATGGAGAGACAGTGACTGTGGAGAGGAGGGCTGGTGGGATGGAGAGACAGTGACTGTGGAGAGGAAGGCTGGTGGAATGGAGAGACAGTGACTGTGGAGAGGAAGGCTGGTGGAATGGAGAGACAGTGACTGTGGAGAGGAAGGCTGGTGGAATGGAGAGACAGTGACTGTGGAGAGGAAGGCTGGTGGAATGGAGAGACAGTGACTGTGGAGAGGAGGGCTGGTGAAGTGGAGATACAGTGACTGCAGAGAGGAGGGCTGGTGGGATGGAGAGACAGTGACTGGAGAGAGGATTGCTGGTGAAGTGGAGAGACAGTGACTGGAGAGGAAGGCTGGTGAAGTGGAGAGACAGTGACTGTGGAGAGGAAGGCTGGTGGGATGGAGAGACAGTGACTGTGGAGAGGAGGGCTGGTGGGATGGAGAGACAGTGACTGTGGAGAGGAAGGCTGGTGGGATGGAGAGACAGTGACTGTGGAGAGGAAGGCTGGTGGGATGGAGAGACAGTGACTGTGGAGAGGAAGGCTGGTGGGATGGAGAGACAGTGACTGTGGAGAGGAAGGCTGGTGGGATGGAGAGACAGTGACTGTGGAGAGGAAGGCTGGTGAAGTGGAGAGACAGTGACTGTGGAGAGGAGGGCTGGTGGGATGGAGAGACAGTGACAGTGGAGAGGAAGGCTGGTGGGATGGAGAGACAGTGACTGTGGAGAGGAAGGCTGGTGAAGTGGAGAGACAGTGACTGTGGAGAGGAAGGCTGGTGGAATGGAGAGACAGTGACTGTGGAGAGGAAGGCTGGTGGAATGGAGAGACAGTGACTGTGGAGAGGAAGGCTGGTGAAGTGGAGATACAGTGACTGTGGAGAGGAAGGCTGGTGAAGTGGAGATACAGTGACTGTGGAGAGGAAGGCTGGTGGAATGGAGAGACAGTGACTGTGGAGAGGAAGGCTGGTGAAGTGGAGAGACAGTGACTGTGGAGAGGAAGACTGGTGGGATGGAGATACAGTGACTGTGGAGAGGAAGGCTGGTGGAATGGAGAGACAGTGACTGTGGAGAGGAAGACTGGTGGGATGGAGAGACAGTGACTGTGGAGAGGAAGGCTGGTGAAGTGGAGAGACAGTGACTGTGGAGAGGAAGACTGGTGGGATGGAGGGACAGTGACTGTGGAGAGGAGGGCTGGTGAAGTGGAGAGACAGGGAGAATGCCCGGCCCTGCGTGCGCTCCACATGAATGAGAAAGATGCACTGGGACAGGGCTATGTGGAGAGGATGACAAAAGAAAGATGCACTGTGACAGGGCTGTGTGGAGAGGATGACAAAAGAAAGATGCACTGTGACAGGGCTGTGTGGAGAGGATGACAAAAGAAAGATGCACTGTGACAGGGCTGTGTGTAGAGGACAAAATAATGAAAGATGCACTGGGACAGGGCTATGTGGAGAGGATGACAAAAGAAAGATGCACTGGGACAGGGCTATGTGGAGAGGATGACAAAAGAAAGATGCACTGTGACAGGGCTGTGTGGAGAGGATGACAAAAGAAAGATGCACTGTGACAGGGCTGTGTGTAGAGGACAAAATAATGAAAGATGCACAGGACTAGAGGGAGAGGGTTGGGGGGGGGGGGGGGGGGAGGTTATGGGGGGGGGGGGGGGGGGTGTTTGCAGGGGGCAGATAACGAAGTGGGGGGAAAGCCAGAACAGGCAAAGATTAATGGAGTGTGAGATGGACCCATCGAAAGACGACGCATATAAGGGATTTGATAAGAGGCAGGGGACGGAAGGGGGGGTGGGGGTGGGGTGGGGTGGGAGGGGGGGGGGGCGGTGTTGCAAGTGAGGGATAGACAAGGGTCACTTGATGCACATAGATGAATACAAATGACTGACAGAAACAGTGAACTGTTAGTCAAGGGCATGGCCACTTGAAAGAGGAGGATACGAAGCTGGCGGCTGCAAAGTGAGGAAATCAGGAAGGTGACCTAGGGTGGAGAGGGTGAGGCAACCAGAAGGAGAGAGGATGGGGGCGGGATTGGGTGGTCGTGGTTGGGAAGTGGGGGAAAGAGGCGATTGCCAGAAGCCCTCTTAACAAAAGTGGGCAGACTACTGGGTCAGATATGCGTTGTGCCCGATACTCCAACAATTCAGGAGGAAGGGGGGGGGGGGGGGGGGGGGGGGGGGGCTAGCTGGACGTCCATATTGACATGCGCCAATCGCGCTGCACGCGAGGCACGCACGCAGCCCCTACTAGGGGTCGCTCTGTCGGGCCAGTTCATGTGACTGTTCCCTGTTGTCGGTACACGGCGATTGTGCGCATGCGTAGAGGGTTTGCGTCTGGGCCGGAATTGTGTCAGTTTGCTCTCGTTTGGCTTGTTTGGAGGCTGCACTCCAGTTACGCTGGAGGAAGCTCGCTGGAAGATTCCGGGCACGTCGGGAGATAATTGCGATTCCCCAGCGCAAGGACGGACGTAAACAGTTGCGGGCCCAAGACATGGCGGCGTCTGCGGAGTTGTCGTTCCTGGCAGAGGCAGACGACAGAGGAACGCCATCTTGGGGCTGTGAGACTCACGGACCTGTCCCCATACGTCACATTACTGTGGGGGCGCCGAGCCACTTTTTTTGCCGACTGTTCGTCTCTTTCTGTGCGAGTGCCGTGCACGCACTTTGCACGCACATGCCTGGGCGTGGAGGACAGCGAGCGTGCACGGTGCGCATGGCTGTTGGACTTCTAAGAATAGATTAGCTAATAGACAATGGAAGAGCAGATTTCCGCGGTATGGCGATTGTCAGACAAGAACGCCGAACGTCACGCATGGCTGCTGAGAGCGCGGTGTGAGTTGTGCAGTGGGCGGCCTGCTGAGAGCGCGGTGTGAGTTGTGCAGTGGGCGGCCTGCTGAGAGCGCGGTGTGAGTTGTGCAGTGGGCGGCCTGCTGAGAGCGCGGTGTGAGTTGTGCAGTGGGCGGCCTGCTGAGAGCGCGGTGTGAGTTGTGCAGTGGGCGGCCTCCAGGCCAGACGGCGTGGATGGCTGCTGAGAGCACGGTGTGAGTTGTGCAGTGGGCGGCCTGCTGAGAGCACGGTGTGAGTTGTGCAGTGGGCGGCCTGCTGAGAGCGCGGTGTGAGTTGTGCAGTGGACGGCCTGCTGAGAGCGCGGTGTGAGTTGTACAGTGGGCGGCCTCCAGGCCAGACGGCGTGGATGGCTGCTGAGAGCGCGGTGTGAGTTGTGCAGTGGGCGGCCTGCTGAGAGCGCGGTGTGAGTTGTGCAGTGGGCGGCCTGCTGAGAGCGCGGTGTGAGTTGTGCAGTGGGCGGCCTGCTGAGAGCGCGGTGTGAGTTGTGCAGTGGGCGGCCTGCTGAGAGCGCGGTGTGAGTTGTGCAGTGGGCGGCCTGCTGAGAGCGCGGTGTGAGTTGTGCAGTGGACGGCCTGCTGAGAGCGCGGTGTGAGTTGTGCAGTGGGCGGCCTCCAGGCCAGACGGCGTGGATGGCTGCTGAGAGCACGGTGTGAGTTGTGCAGTGGGCGGCCTGCTGAGAGCACGGTGTGAGTTGTCAGTGGGCGGCCTGCTGAGAGCGCGGTGTGAGTTGTGCAGTGGGCGGCCTGCTGAGAGCGCGGTGTGCGTTGTGCAGTGGGCGGCCTGCTGAGAGCGCGGTGTGAGTTGTCAGTGGGCGGCCTGCTGAGAGCGCGGTGTGAGTTGTGCAGTGGATGGCTGCTGAGAGCGCGGTGTGAGTTGTGCAGTGGATGGCTGCTGAGAGCGCGGTGTGAGTTGTGCAGTGGGCGGCCTCCAGGCCAGACGGCGTGGATGGCTGCTGAGAGCACGGTGTGAGTTGTGCAGTGGGCGGCCTGCTGAGAGCGCGGTGTGAGTTGTGCAGTGGGCGGCCTGCTGAGAGCGCGGTGTGAGTTGTGCAGTGGGCGGCCTCCAGGCCAGACGGCGTGGATGGCTGCTGAGAGCACGGTGTGAGTTGTGCAGTGGGCGGCCTGCTGAGAGCGCGGTGTGAGTTGTGCAGTGGGCGGCCTGCTGAGAGCGCGGTGTGAGTTGTGCAGTGGGCGGCCTGCTGAGAGCGCGGTGTGAGTTGTGCAGTGGGCGGCCTCCAGGCCAGACGGCGTGGATGGCTGCTGAGAGCGCGGTGTGAGTTGTGCAGTGGGCGGCCTGCTGAGAGCGCGGTGCGAGTTGTGCAGTGGGCGGCCTGCTGAGAGCGCTGTGTGAGTTGTGCAGTGGGCGGCCTGCTGAGAGCGCGGTGTGAGTTGTGCAGTGGGCGGCCTGCTGAGAGCGCGGTGTGAGTTGTGCAGTGGGCGGCCTCCAGGCCAGACGGCGTGGATGGCTGCTGAGAGCGCGGTGTGAGTTGTGCAGTGGGCGGCCTGCTGAGAGCGCGGTGTGAGTTGTGCAGTGGGCGGCCTGCTGAGAGCGCGGTGTGAGTTGTGCAGTGGGCGGCCTCCAGGCCAGACGGCGTGGATGGCTGCTGAGAGCACGGTGTGAGTTGTGCAGTGGGCGGCCTGCTGAGAGCGCGGTGTGAGTTGTGCAGTGGGCGGCCTGCTGAGAGCGCGGTGTGAGTTGTCAGTGGGCGGCCTCCAGGCCAGATGGCGTGTCCCCCATCAGAGGCTGACGTCAGCGCTGTGCCGTGCAGTGTTCGGGCACGCGTCGCCCAGGCCGCCGTACTGGACGCTCCACCATCCTCTTCAGTTTCTTGTTAACCTCTTTGATTTCTTTTTTTTAGCCTGTCCAATCATTGAAAAAAATTAATCTCTGCACGATTTTTTTAATCTCTTAAATATTTTTCTTTAACCTCTCGAATATATTGTTTTTAATCTCTCGAATCATTTCTTCCGTAATTCTCTTAAATCGTTTTTGTTTAACCTCTCGACTTAAAAAACACACATCTGTCTTAAGTAAGACTGTGGTCTTCCCCAGCACACCGTACAGCCCATTTCACTGTAGGTGTTACAGAGGTCTTCCCCAGCACACCGTACAGCCCATTTCACTGTACGTGTTACAGAGGTCTTCCCCAGCACACCGTACAGCCCAGTTCACTGTACGTGTTACAGAGGTCTTCCCCAGCACACCGTACAGCCCATTTCACTCTATGTGTTACAGAGGTCTTCCCCAGCACACCTACAGCCCATTTCACTGTACGTGTTACAGAGGTCTTCCCCAGCACACATTACAGCCCATTTCACTCTACGTGTTACTGTGGTCTTCCCCAGCACACCGTACAGCCCATTTCACTCTATGTGTTACAGAGGTCTTCCCCAGCACACCGTACAGCCCATTTCACTCTACGTGTTACAGAGGTCTTCCCCAGCACACATTACAGCCCATTTCACTCTACGTGTTACTGTGATCTTCCCCAGCACACCGTACAGCCCATTTCACTCTACGTGTTACAGAGGTCTTCCCCAGCACACCGTACAGCCCATTTCACTGTACGTGTTACAGAGGTCTTCCCCAGCACACCGTACAGCCCATTTCACTCTACGTGTTACTGTGGTCTTCCCCAGCACACCGTACAGCCCATTTCACTGTACGTGTTACAGAGGTCTTCCCCAGCACACCGTACAGCCCATTTCACTCTACGTGTTACTGTGGTCTTCCCCAGCACACCGTACAGCCCATTTCACTGTACGTGTTACAGAGGTCTTCCCCAGCACACCGTACAGCCCATTTCACTCTACGTGTTACTGTGGTCTTCCCCAGCACACCGTACAGCCCATTTCACTCTACGTGTTACTGTGGTCTTCCCCAGCACACCGTACAGCCCATTTCACTCTACGTGTTACAGAGGTCTTCCCCAGCACACATTACAGCCCATTTCACTCTACGTGTTACTGTGATCTTCCCCAGCACACCGTACAGCCCATTTCACTCTACGTGTTACAGAGGTCTTCCCCAGCACACCGTACAGCCCATTTCACTGTACGTGTTACAGAGGTCTTCCCCAGCACACCGTACAGCCCATTTCACTCTACGTGTTACTGTGGTCTTCCCCAGCACACCGTACAGCCCATTTCACTGTACGTGTTACAGAGGTCTTCCCCAGCACACCGTACAGCCCATTTCACTCTACGTGTTACTGTGGTCTTCCCCAGCACACCGTACAGCCCATTTCACTGTACGTGTTACAGAGGTCTTCCCCAGCACACCGTACAGCCCATTTCACTCTACGTGTTACTGTGGTCTTCCCCAGCACACCGTACAGCCCATTTCACTCTACGTGTTACAGAGGTCTTCCCCAGCACACCGTACAGCCCATTTCACTGTACGTGTTACAGAGGTCTTCCCCAGCACACCGTACAGCCCATTTCACTCTACGTGTTACTGTGGTCTTCCCCAGCACACCGTACAGCCCATTTCACTCTACGTGTTACTGTGGTCTTCCCCAGCACACCGTACAGCCCATTTCACTGTAGGTGTTACTGTGGTCTTCCCCATCACACCGTACAACCCATTTCACTGTAGGTGTTACTGTGGTTTACCCCAGCACACCGTACAGCCATTTCACTGTACGTATTACTGTGGTCTTCCCCAGCACACCGTACAGCCCATTTCACTCTACGTGTTACAGAGGTCTTCTCCAGCACACCGTACAGCCCATTTCACTGTACGTGTTACAGAGGTCTTCCCCAGCACACCGTACAGCCCATTTCACTCTACGTGTTACTGTGGTCTTCCCCAGCACACCGTACAGCCCATTTCACTGTACGTGTTTCAGAGGTCTTCCCCAGCACACCGTACAGCCCATTTCACTGTACGTGTTACAGAGGTCTTCCCCAGCACACCGTACAGCCCATTTCACTGTACGTGTTACTGTGGTCTTCCCCAGCACACCGTACAGCCCATTTCACTGTACGTGTTACAGAGGTCTTCCCCAGCACACCGTACAGCCCATTTCACTGTACGTGTTACAGAGGTCTTCCCCAGCACACCGTACAGCCCATTTCACTCTACGTGTTACTGTGGTCTTCCCCAGCACACCGTACAGCCCATTTCACTCTACGTGTTACTGTGGTCTTCCCCATCACACCGTACAGCCATTTCACTGAACGTGTTACTGTGGTTTACTCCAGCACACCGTACAGCCCATTTCACTGTACGTGTTACAGAGGTCTTCCCCAGCACACCGTACAGCCCATTTCACTGTACGTGTTTCAGAGGTCTTCCCCAGCACACCGTACAGCCCATTTCACTGTACGTGTTACAGAGGTCTTCCCCAGCACGCCGTACAGCCCATTTCACTGTACGTGTTACAGAGGTCTTCCCCAGCACACCGTACAGCCCATTTCACTCTACGTGTTACAGAGGTCTTCCCCAGCACACCGTACAGCCCATTTCACTGTACGTGTTACAGAGGTCTTCCCCAGCACACCGTACAGCCCATTTCACTGTACGTGTTACAGAGGTCTTCCCCAGCACACCGTACAGCCCATTTCACTGTACGTGTTACAGAGGTCTTCCCCAGCACACCGTACAGCCTATTTCACTGTACGTGTTACAGAGGTCTTCCCCAGCACACCACACAGCCCATGCCAGACAGCACAGCGGGCCAGCGTTGGTTTCCTGCAGGCGAGATGTCGGTCCAGCTGTCCCGTGCTCCTGCCCGCTGCGGACAGCGTTCCACTGTAGTCGCTTGCGGCGAGCGTTAGCGGCGAACAAAGTTGCGTGGATCTAGAGTTGCAACCTCGAACAAGGTGCGGAATTTGTATTGTCTTCGCCACCCAGGAGTAAAACCGGCTACCTGCGAGGGCAGTGTTAGCAAACTGTATAGCGAGTTATATTTCTATACGGCCCATGTGCCACCATTGGGTTGCAATAGTCCCCAAGGAGTGGCGATTGAGCAGGTGCCTGTCTGTGCGCGTTCTACCTGCCTGGCACTGAGCAGGTACCTGTCTGTGCGCGTTCTACCTGTCTGTGCGCGTTCTACCTGTCTGTGCGCGTTCTACCTGCCTGGCACTGAGCAGGTGCCTGTCTGTGCGCGTTCTACCTGCCTGGCACTGAGCAGGTACCTGTCTGTGCGCGTTCTACCTGCCTGGCACTGAGCAGCGGTTTGAGACCCAGACGTGACAGATGATTCGCCACATGAAACCAACACTCCTCCTACCTTTAGACGAGATACCAGCCCCCATGCACGGCCATGACCCATTATCATAAAACGGGTGGCGGGGTCCCTGAGTTCACTGCAGGTAGGGCAGTCGCGCCTGTGTGTTCAGGCCAAGGTGTGGTGAGAAATTCAAGTGAGCGGCCCCCTCGCGTGCACCTATTCGCCCGGCACAATGTCGCCACGTCAGCGCTGTGAAGTCCCCGAGAGGGGCGGGAACGGCCCCGGGGTGACAAGGAGGGAGAGCCAGCCTGCGTGTTTCCAGACAGCGCGACAAGTGGCCACGGTCTTCTTCTTCTTCTTCTTCTTCTTCTTCTTCTTCTTCTTCTTCTTCTTCTTCTTCTTCTTCTTCTTCTTCTTCTTCTTCTTCTTCTTCTTCTTCTTCACAGGACTTTCCAGTGCGTGGGGCGATGGTCGTGTCCCCCAGACGCAGAAGAAAGAGAGGACAATTCACTGTTACGACTGCACCACTTCCGTCGCAGTCACCATACAGCACACAAACGGAGCCGTCTGCACACAGACTGTGCCTGCGTATCATTTAGCCACGCCACAAAATGCAAAATCTCAGAAAACTTCAAACAATCTATCCACAAAACGTTGGCGACTTGGTCATAGTGAGGGGATTGGCATTCAATGGGTGCAAAATCATGATCATTTTTTATGCAAGCAGGTCGGAGTTATTCATGACTAGGTCTGGGAAATGACACTGTCTCACAATGACGGCACAGCAAAATTCTATGTGCGTTTCTCTCACAGAGCGATGCGTTGACAGTTGCGCTTCATCTATCAGTTGACGCAGTCCATCGGGCGTGAGCGAAAAAGATTCCGCGGTGCTGGCAGCCTGGCGAGGCGCACTTCTCTGTAATTCAAGACGAGGTTGTGTTTTTGGAACGTGCCTCGTTTTGACGTCGCAGCAGCTCTAGACATCCAGACATTTTCATCACTTTTGACAGGAGGGGTCTTGGTGGCGACATTCAAAACCTCTCCCAAGGCCTCTGTTTTACCACCCGCAATCCCCCCCCCCCTCTCCCTCTCCCTCCCCCTCTCCCTCCCCCTCTCCCTCTCCCTCTCCCTCCCCCTCCCCCTCCCCCTCCCCCTCCCCCTCTCCCTCCCCCTCCCCCTCTCCCTCCCCCTCTCCCTCCCCCTCCCCCTCCCCCTCTCAATAACTGAAGCGTTTCAAATACTGCTAATGAATAGATGAAAGCGAGGCAAACATTAATGAGATAAACATGCTTGAAAGACGAAACCGAGTGAATTAATAAACAAAGCGAAACTGGAAGACTCACGTCATGCGGTTGTGGCTTCGTGACACATTGTACGTTGATTACACAAGGAATGAGGTAGCACTGCCTGAAATCTGATTCCATTAAACGTTTGTCAAAGGGCAACATTTTTCTTCAGGCCATGAAAGATCCACTCCATGCACAGTCACACAAAAATCACGACATGAGGCTTGTTACGGCCAGCGTGTTACAGCCAGCCTTGTTACAGCCAGCCTTGTTACGTCCAGCCTGTTACGGCCAGCCTTGTTACGTCCAGTCTGTTACGGCCAGCCTTGTTACGGCCAGCCTGTTACGGTCAGCCTGTTACGGTCAGCCTGTTACGGTCAGCCTGCTACGGCCAGCCTGTTACGGTCAGCCTGTTACGGCCAGCCTGTTACGGTCAGCCTGTTACGCATTCTGAACACAGAGATGTAGTATCTCTGACACAGGTTGGTCACGTGACTTCGAATCCACATTCCAATGATTCTACCAATCAAAATTCAACATGATCAGAAGACCATTGAGAGTAAAAAGAGGCGATTCTATTTCACTCCAATTATTTATCCCGATAGATAAACACAAATTTGGTGTTCTAATAAAACTAATCTATGAGATTTTCAGGAAATCATTTGAGAACTACTTTTAGCGCGAACGTGTCTATAAGGTTGCAAACTGCCTTGAGCACGTGCGATTGTGTATATACAGTAGTCGCCGCTTATTAAAAACACATTGGGACCGAACAAAAGTGTTTTTAATAAGCGGCGTTTTATTAACCGGCACTTCCCGCTTCACCAAGCCGTTGCGTTTCTTCCACCTGTTAAACCACCCATTTGTAGCTTTGAATTCGGAGCGACCAAGCTGGGAAGCAATCTGTTCCGCCTTCTGACACAGGATTGGGCCGTTTACAGGTGTGTTGCGCGCTTGGATAGAGTCGAACCACCGCTTTAAGCCATCTTCTGTCTCTTTATCCTTCCCGCAGCGCCGACGCTTCCTTTGGCCTTGACTGGAGCCCTCTGCGATATCAGCCCTAAATTCATCTTCTTTTTTCAGTGTCTGGCACAGAAATGATGCCGACACACCCAAAATGTCAGCACCCTCCCTCAAACTTTTAGAATTTAGCTCTCGGTAGCGATCAAGCAAGTCCACTTTGTCTTTGGGTGTCATTTCTGTTCTTTTTCTTTTCTTTGGAGCTGAAGTTAAAGCCATTTTCTGATTCACTGCTTATCCAGCGAGACTAGACAGTGTTGAATTGACATCTGACGGTTTGCTGACAAGGTACGTGTAATCACTGTTCACACAAACGCTGAAGCGTCTTTAGTTGTCATCTAACGGTTTGCTGACAAGAATTCACAACCAGAGATCGACTCTGACCCTCCGAACTCGCTCAATGAAGTATAAATATTGCTGTTGTATTCAAAGTCCTTATAATTAGTAGAGTTCACAATATTACACTCTTGTGATTCGAATTTTACCGCATACAAGTTTTACATTCATGGGAAATCGATGTTTAGAAAATGAACTGACGGAAAAATGGCTGCCAGTATGGAGTGTATCACAACAAGCGGAGGAATACACTCACGATGTGATATGGCATTCAGCGTGGCTGTTCAGAACGGTGGTATGCATGTTATGGAAGAATTTAGGCTATCACGTGACCAACCTGTTGCTGAGACTATATTCACTAGTCTCAGCCACGCTGAATGCCTGTTACGGTCAGCCTGTTACGGTCAGCCTGTTACGGTCAGCCTGTTAGGCGCCTACACACGTACCGGTTGTCCCCCGGTTTTGCTGCCGATCCGTTCAAAAATAGAAACCGTGGACTAATCCGGCACGGTTCTTGTGACTAGGGCTGGCTCATTCAGCGTGGCTGAGACTAGTGAATATAGTCTCAGCAACAGGTTGGTCACGTGATAGCCTAAATTCTTCCATAACATGCATACCACCGTTCTGAACAGCCACGCTGAATGCCATATCACATCGTGAGTGTATTCCTCCGCTTGTTGTGATACACTCCATACTGGCAGCCATTTTTCCGTCAGTTCATTTTCTAAACATCGATTTCCCATGAATGTAAAACTTGTGTGCGGTAAAATTCGAATCACAAGAGTGTAATATTGTGAACTCTACTAATTATAAGGACTTTGAATACAACAGCAATATTTATACTTCATTGAGCGAGTTCGGAGGGTCAGAGTCGATCTCTGGTTGTGAATTCTTGTCAGCAAACCGTTAGATGACAACTAAAGACGCTTCAGCGTTTGTGTGAACAGTGATTACACGTACCTTGTCAGCAAACCGTCAGATGTCAATTCAACACTGTCTAGTCTCGCTGGATAAGCAGTGAATCAGAAAATGGCTTTAACTTCAGCTCCAAAGAAAAGAAAAAGAACAGAAATGACACCCAAAGACAAAGTGGACTTGCTTGATCGCTACCGAGAGCTAAATTCTAAAAGTTTGAGGGAGGGTGCTGACATTTTGGGTGTGTCGGCATCATTTCTGTGCCAGACACTGAAAAAAGAAGATGAACTTAGGGCTGATATCGCAGAGGGCTCCAGTCAAGGCCAAAGGAAGCGTCGGCGCTGCGGGAAGGATAAAGAGACAGAAGATGGCTTAAAGCGGTGGTTCGACTCTATCCAAGCGCGCAACACACCTGTAAACGGCCCAATCCTGTGTCAGAAGGCGGAACAGATTGCTTCCCAGCTTGGTCGCTCCGAATTCAAAGCTACAAATGGGTGGTTTAACAGGTGGAAGAAACGCAACGGCAAGGTGAAGCGGGAAGTGCCGGTTAATAAAAACGCCGCTTATTAAAAACACTTTTGTTCGGTCCCAATGTGTTTTTAATAAGCGGCGACTACTGTATATACACAATCGCACGTGCTCAAGGCAGCTTACAACCTTATAGACACGTTCGCGCTAAAAGTAGTTCTCAAATGATTTCCTGAAAATCTCATAGATTAGTTTTATTAGAACACCAAATTTGTGTTTATCTATCGGGATAAATAATTGGAGTGAAATAGAATCGCCTCTTTTTACTCTCAATGGTCTTCTGATCATGTTGAATTTTGATTGGTAGAATCATTGGAATGTGGATTCGAAGTCACGTGACCAACCTGTGTCAGAGATAGTATTACATCTCTGTGTTCAGAATGGGGCTGCTCTATTAAATTTTTCCCGACCCCGTCCGGACCGGTTCATATGCCCTGCAACGCGAGATCTCGCGTTGTGGCGACTTAGTCGCCAATTTTAATGGCCGACGCTGTCGTCGCTTCAGACAGGAAAAGGTGTATTTGGGGATACTACAAACCAATCCAAAGAAAAGGTAAGCCATGAACATCATTCATTTATCAAAGCTGTATGTTGAATGCATCAGTAGGTCGTGAAAGCTTCAACTTTTTACAAATCGAATGCAGGTCAATGCACCTTCAAGCGAAATCTGTCAGCGGCTTTCGTTGCGTGCATGTCCTCACATAAAACGCTGTATTGATACTAAAACCCCACCCAAAGAAAATGTAAGCCATGAACAGCATTAATTTATCAAAGCTGTATGTTGATTGCATCAATAGGTTGTGAAGGTTCTGCATTTTACAATTCGCAATGCAGGTCGATGCACAGCGAAGAATGTGTCGATCACCACGGCTCGCTCCACTGCTAATTATTTTGCACGTTCCTCACAGAAAACGCTGTATTGATACTAAAACCCCACCCAAAGAAAATGTAAGCCATGAACAGCATTAATTTATCAAAGCTGTATGTTGAATGCATCAATAAGTTGTGAAAGCTCCTACATTGTAAAATTGGAAACGCGGGTCAATGCACCTTCACGCGAACTCTGTCAGCGGCTTTTGTTGCGTGCATGTTCACACAGAAAACGCTGATTTTTGGGGATAATAGAAACCCTTCCAAAGAAAATGTAAGCCATGAACAGCATTAATTTATCAAAGCTGTATGCTGAATGCGTCAATAGGTCGTGAAAGCTCCTAATCCAGATCCAGATATTTTACAAATCGAATGCAGATCACACGCATACAGCTACACGTGGTAGCGTCGTTGTCATAGTGCGGCGAAGGGACGTAACTCTAAATTCTGACCTCGCTTCACGTAGTGAAAATCGCTCGATTGCGCTGTCAGAAGAAATCTCGGTGTCTGGCTGTCAACCCGGTTTTTACACGCACGGTCAGCCGGATCGGGAGCAAAACCAGCGTGTGTAGGCGCCTTTACGGGAAATAACTGTGCAATTGTTGGTTGTGGAGCCTACACAGGCCGAAATAGAGGGCTGTCGTTTCACAGAATAAGAAAACACAACGATCCTGAATGGGAGCGTTCCTCTCCTCCCTTTGCGAGTCATCGCGTTAGCGCCACCGAGCGGTATGCGCGCGTCAGAGAGCAGACGAAGTGCTCTCACATGTACTGACTGCTATGCCGCTATGTAGAAGACAAGTGGAGTGCAATGGTGCTCAGCATTTCACATACGTTTAAGAAACGTTTAGCAGCAGTGCCTCTGACTTGCAACACCATCCTGCTTATTAAAAAAAATTAGTTTGTGATTGATAACATCATTGCCAACTGACTTCATGAAGCGTCGACTCGCTCTTTGTCTTTCATGTATTATCTCGGTCATAAATGTTACACTCATCTACACTGTCCGAGCTAATGTAGCTATAGATTGACAGTTATGTATAATATACTATTTCAATGTTCATTCTTTCTTTTCAACTACTTATTTTCAGTAAATGCTGCGTATTTACCTCAAGTATCTCCTCGATTAGCTGCTCCATTCTGTTATCTCGGAAACCGGAAATGATCGTTGCCCCATTGAAGGCGAGCTGCGCAGACAGCACTGCGACTATATTTAGACTATACACTGAGAGGTATAGTCAGCAGTCCATTATATAGTGTCTCTGGTCAAGCCTTGACCACGGTCCTCTGTGGCTAGCGGTAGCGGCGTTCGAAGCTGCTCGGGTGGGAGAGTTGCGTCATCAGGCAAGGGCCTTAACTCGCATTGCCTCTCCCCACCCTGGGGACAGAGCGAGTACCTGTGAGGGCGCATTGCACGTCTGTCTGTGAGTGAATGAGTCGTTCGGTGCCATGCTAGTGCTTCAGTGATCGGCGATAAAGCGTAGTAATTGGAGCTCTACGTACGGCTAGAAAGTCGCTGATAAAGCCAATATGATACATTTTATTTGTGTGGAGCAGATGTTTTACGCAATGGTTGCAACATTCAGGAAACCCTCCAGCAGCAGGTGTTCGTAGGAGCGTAGACCCAGAACTCGTTCACCGTACGCGTCCCTGCATATAGCGCGATGTTGTTGTAATGCTGCAAACGTATTTTCATTCGGGGCCTCTTACAGGCCTGCAGGGAAGGCCATCAGAGGTGAGAAAACTTGGTGGAGGAAAGGCGGTGGCGGAGAATGGCGGTGCGGGTGAGAAGGAGAGGAAGAATGAGTGAAGCCCAGCAGGACTCTCCCTCTCTCCAGGAAGCCAGGTCAGGCCTATCGGGGTCAAGTGGATCATGGGAAGTGGCGATGCATTCCACACTGCCAGGAATGCCAAAAAAATCCCGCAGTGATGACGTAGCCTGGTCTGAGCAGCCAGCCGTGCTAAATGTTTTGGGTGAGTTCTCTCTCTCTCTCTCTCTCTCTCTGTAGGGTAGATGCTGAGACGTCAGTTACAAGCGAGAGTAATTACGAGGTATACTTACTCTTTTTTCTTCTCTGCAAGTGTCCGTGTCCATATATCCTCATCTCTCTCTCTATGGTCATTCGCCATATGAGATGCGATCGGAACTCTTGCTTCAACTCTCGATTACAAGATCTTATCGTACGAAGACATCTCACGACTCCGAAACGCCCCATCTACTCGTCTCTCTCATCTTCGGTCACTGATCGTGGGAACTCTCTCATCGAGGGGTGGGCGCCAGAAACACACGACACTGTCACACGGGGAGGCATCAGGACACGACACTCTCGGGTTGCTCTCGTGAAGTGCTCTCTACTTATCCTCTTTTATCACTACATCGTCTCTGTGTCTCTCACTCTGCTGTACTCGTCTATCTGCCTCCTGTCTCGTTGATCGATACACCTATGTGCTCTTTCTTTCTGCTCATCGTATCCATGTCGGACAACAAAAGGAGAGTATCTCTCTATGCTCGAGGTGACTCTTGTCTGGGCGTGTGTCGGTACGTGGGTCTCTTGTTCGGGATCGCTAAATCTGACAAAGGTGCTACGACACGGCAAGGAACACACAACAAGCTCTCTACTGTCTCCTTTCTCTCTGCCTCTCACTCTCAGTACTCTTCGGTTGCATGTGCTCTCTCTGGGTCTCTTCTCTCTACTACTCACCTGTCTCTCTGCTCTATGCTCTCGGTCTGCGCTACTCTCATGTTTCCTTGACTCGATAACGTGATCTCTTTGCTACTAGTGCTCTCATCTGCTGTCGTGTCTTCAACTCTGTGTCTCTGTCTTTCTCTCTCTCTCTTTGTGAGTGTCTCTCTCTCTCGATCTCTCTCTGGGTCTATCTCTCTCTCTCTGTTTCTCTTTGCCTCTGTCTCTTTCTGTCTGTCTGTCTCTCTCTCTCTCTCTCTCTCTCTCCCCCTCTCTCTCTCCCCACCCCCACCCCACCCCCACCCCAGTAGCCCTGCTGCATTCCGCTCTGGGTGTTTCCACGCTGGCGAAAACAGGGCGCAAAGCAATGTGGAGGATTTCCTGAACTCTTCCATTCACGCTCTCCAGTTTCCATGCGAGCAGTGCCAACATGTGGCTGGGATTGCAGCAGACCAAACAGGCGCCAGTAACTACACCATAGAGAGGCCAGCGTTGGCAAACTGCACTACCCTCCACAACGTGACATCACGTGACACAACGTGACCCAATGCGACACGGGTGCATCTGGCATTGTCATGCAGTGGCAGCTGTACAAACAATCCTACTGTGCTGCCGTCCTTGACTCCCAAGAGTGAAAGATCACTTGTGGTATTTCGAATGGAGTTGTAGAGAGGATACTCTCTCTCTCTCTCTCTCTCTCTCTCTCTCTCTCTCTCTCTCTCTCTCTCTCTCTCTCTCTCTCTTCACCCTCCTCTCTCTCTCTCTCTCTCACCCTCCTCTCTCTCTCTCTCTCTCCCCTCTCCATCTCTCTCTCTCTCTCTCTCTTTCTCTCTCCTCCCTCTCTCTCTCTCTCTGCTCATCCTCTCTCTCTCTCTCTCTCCTCACTCACTTCTCTCTCTCTCTCTCTCTCTCTCTCGCTCTCTCTCTCTCTCACCCTCTCTCACCCTCTCTCTCTCACCCTCTCTCTCTCTCTCTCTCTCTCTCTCTCTCTGCAAATGGGGTGGATGGTGAGGTGGGGGTGGGATGGGGGTTCATGCGTAGAAGAACGTTGGACGTCTTTTGAGAGACAAAAAAGAAAAGTAAAGACGGGTTATTGCGCTTTGGAAAAGGGTGTAACTGGTGTGGATACACTCTTTATTCTTCCAGTGTGGTGGCAGTGCAGCGAGAACCACGCATCGGATTTCATCTTCTTCGAAACCCAGGGGGCGTACCTCTGCACGGCCATTCATCACTTCAGATGCAAGCGGCTGGTAAAGAGCGAGTCGACATTTCTCAAGAGGTCAACCCACGACGCGTGAGAATTGTTGCATTTCCAAGGCGTACCGGCATATTGCAGAGCACGCTCCAGTGGCGATGTATGGGCAGATGAAAGATGAGAGACGCCGACATCAAGTCCTACGCGCAAATGGAGTGAAAAACTGCCACACCGAAGAAGGAGGGGTCTCCAAAAAGATTAAGGAGCAAGGGCGCCTGAAGATCGATTAAGTATCGGGAAGTAAAGTATAAGTTGTCCCTCATGAATCATGACTTTTTTGCATTTCGTCTGACGTCAACAACAGGGGTTGGACTTCTTGGTGTGCACTGGGAGTGGCTGATTTGCGGGGAGAAAGATTCGGGAAACTTGGAGGAAGACTCGGGAAACTTGGAGGAAGACTCGGGAAACTTGGAGAAAGACTCGGGAAACTTGGGGGAAGACATTGGGAACATGGAGGTAGACGTGGGCAACTTGAAGGAAGACCTGGGAAACTTGGAGGAAGACCTGAGAAACTTGTAGGAAGACCTGGGAAACTTGGAGGTAGACGTGGACAACTTGAAGGAAGACATGGAAAGAGGAAGACCTGGGAACTTGGAGAAAAACCTGAGAAACTTGTAGGAAGACCTGGGAAACTTGTAGGAAGACCTGGGAACTTGTAGGAAGACCTGGGAAACTTGTAGGAAGACCTGGGAACTTGTAGGAAGACCTGGGAAACTTGGAGGTAAACGTGGGCAACTTAAAGGAAGACGTGGGAAACTTGGAGGAAGACCTAGGAAACTTGTAGGAAGACCTGGGAAACGTGTAGGAAGACCTGGGAAACTTGGAGGTAGACGTAGGCAACTCGAAGAAAGATGTGGGAAACTTGGAGGAAGACCTGGGGAACTTGGAGGAAGACCTGGGGAACTTAGAGGAAGACGTGGGAAACTTGGAGGTAGACGTGGGCAACTTGAAGGAAGACATGGGAAACTTGGATAAAGACCTGGGAACTTGGAAAAAACCCTGGGAAACTTGTAGAAACACCTGGGAAACTTGGAGGTAGACGCGATCAACTTGAAGGAAGACGTGGGAAACTTGGAGGAAGACATGGGAAACTTGTAGCAAGACCTGGAAACTTGTAGGAAGATTTGGGAAACTTGGAGGTAGGCGTGAGCAAGTTGAAGGAAGACCTGGGAAACTTGGAGGAAGACCTGGGAAATTTGAAGGAAGACATGGAAAACTTGGAGGAATACCTGGGAAACTTGGAGGAAGACATGAAAAACTTGGAGGAAGACCTGGGAAACTTGGAGGAAGACATGGAAAACTTGTGAGAAGACATGAGAAATTTGTAGAAAGACATGGGAAACTTGAAGGAAGACCTGAAAAACTTGGAGGAAGACGTGGGAAACTTGTAGAAGGACATTGGAAATTTGAAGGAAGATTTGAGAAATTTGGAGGAAAACGTGGGAAACTTGTAGAAAGACATGGAAAGCTTGAAGGAAGACGTGGGAAACTTGGGTTAAGTCAAGTCCCCCAATACTCACTTGCAATCGTGTTCATGTCACCCTGACCTTTTGTTCCTTATTCCTCTTCTCCAATGTTGTTGAACAATTTTTTATATTACGTATTTGCTCAAATGCACATCCATACATAATTTGTGGACGTGTTTGTACCCGTGTAATGGGGGTTTGATAAACGAGACAACTTGCAAAGTAATGATATCGATAAAGATAATGAAAGTAGTGATGAGAGTGATAGTGATGCTGATGATTGTTGACGTAATGACGACGACTACGACTACGACTACGATGATGACGATGATGATGATGATGATGATGATGATGATGAGGATCATGATGATGATGATGCCATTCTACATAACAGGAGGTTTATGTTGACATGGCTGCTTTCTTGTATGCTCGATTTTCCCAATAAGGTAAATAAAGGAAACTTGTTATCCCATGAAGCGAGGACGTGAGCTACACGACCCAGCAGAGACAACAGAGAGGAGAATGGAAGAGTAAAAAAATGGCGATGGAGGGAATGGAATGAGGAAATGACGACACTGTTACACAGACTGGTTACCAGACGTCACTGTTACCCAGAATGGTTACCAGACATCACTGTTACACAGACTGGTTACCAGACATCACTGTTACACAGAATGGTTACCAGACATCACTGTTACACAGAATGGTTACCAGACATCACTGTTACACAGACTGGTTACCAGACATCACTGTTACACAGACTGGTTACCAGACATCACTGTTACACAGAATGGTTACCAGACATCACTGTTACACAGAATGGTTACCAGACATCACTGTTACACAGACTGGTTACCAGGCATCACTGTTACACAGAATGGTTACCAGGCATCACTGTTACACAGAATGGTTACCAGGCATCACTGTTACACAGAATGGTTACCAGGCATCACTGTTACACAGAATGGTTACCAGGCATCACTGTTACACAGAATGGTTACCAGGCATCACTGTTACACAGAATGGTTACCAGGCATCACTGTTACACAGAATGGTTACCAGACATCACTGTTACACAGACTGGTTACCAGACGTCACTGTTACACAGACTGGTTACCAGACATCACTGTTACACAGACTGGTTACCAGACGTCACTGTTACACAGAATGGTTACCAGACATCACTGTTACACAGAATGGTTACCAGACATCACTGTTACACAGACTGGTTACCAGGCATCACTGTTACACAGAATGGTTACCAGACATCACTGTTACACAGAATGGTTACCAGGCATCACTGTTACACAGAATGGTTACCAGACATCACTGTTACACAGAATGGTTACCAGGCATCACTGTTACACAGAATGGTTACCAGACATCACTGTTACACAGACTGGTTACCAGACATCACTGTTACACAGAATGGTTACCAGGCATCACTGTTACACAGACTGGTTACCAGACATCACTGTTACACAGACTGGTTACCAGACATCACTGTTACACAGAATGGTTACCAGGCATCACTGTTACACAGAATGGTTACCAGACATCACTGTTACACAGACTGGTTACCAGACATCACTGTTACACAGACTGGTTACCAGACGTCACTGTTACACAGAATGGTTACCAGGCATCACTGTTACACAGAATGGTTACCAGGCATCACTGTTACACAGAATGGTTACCAGACATCACTGTTACACAGACTGGTTACCAGACATCACTGTTACACAGACTGGTTACCAGGCATCACTGTTACACAGACTGGTTACCAGGCATCACTGTTACACAGAATGGTTACCAGGCATCACTGTTACACAGAATGGTTACCAGACGTCACTGTTACACAGAATGGTTACCAGACGTCACTGTTACACAGACTGGTTACCAGACGTCACTGACAAACCTCTCTGCTCTGAGCGCGTTGGAGTGTCAATGTCGAAACCAGCAGAGTGTGGTTTATTCAGTGTTCGTAAGTGCGTGCCCCTGCTCAACACATCGCTTTCATGCATTTGAGCAGGTGTGTGTACGTTTGTATGCGCACACACGAGCGTGCATAAGCGTAAGTGTGGTGGAACTGGGAATGTGGAGAGAGGGAGAGAGCCGGTATGTCGACCTCGGTCGTCTGGGACATGAAGCCAGGCTGCATGCTGGGACGGGGGGAGGGGTTGCGTTGCAGGAACCACTGACGCAGACAGAAAGCAAGTGCGTGGGCTGACGGAGCAGATTCTTCATGGAGGACGACCTTGCCACAACAGACCCAGTCAGCCCGTGATCCGCCTCCATCCACCCAGTGTCACACGTGATCCTCCTCCGTCCACCCAGCGTCACACGTGATCCTCCTCCAACCACCCAGTGTCACACGTGATCCACTTCCATCCACCCAGCGTCACACGTGATTCGCCTCCATCCACCCAGCGTCACACGTGATCCACTTCCATCCACCCAGCGTCACACGTGATTCGCCTCCATCCACCCAGCGTCACACGTGATCCTCCACCAACCACCCAGCGTCACACGTGATCCATCCACCCAGCGTCACACGGGATCCACTTCCATCCACCCAGTGTCACACGTGATCCACTTCCATCCACCCAGCGTCACACGTGATTCGCCTCCATCCACCCAGCGTCACACGTGATCTACCTCCATCCACCCAGCGTCACACGTGATTCGCCTCCAACCACCCAGCGTCACACGTGATCTACCTCCATCCACCCAGCGTCACACGTGATCTACCTCCATCCACCCAGCGTCACACGTGATTCGCCTCCAACCACCCAGCGTCACACGTGATCTACCTCCAACCACCCAGCGTCACACGTGATCTACCTCCATCCACCCAGCGTAACACGTGATTCGCCTCCATCCACCCAGCGTCACACGTGATCCACTTCCATCCACCCAGCGTCACACGTGATTCGCCTCCAACCACCCAGCGTCACACGTGATCCATCCACCCAGCGTCACACGTGATCCATCGACCCAGCGTCACACGTGATCCATCCACCCAGCGTCACACGTGATCCACCCACCCAGCGTCACACGTCATCCACCCACCCAGAGTCACACGTCATCCATCCACCCAGCGTCACGTGATCCACCCACCCAGCGTCACACGTGATCCACCCACCCAGCGTCACACGTCATCCACCCACCCAGAGTCACACGTCATCCATCCACCCAGCGTCACGTGATCCACCCACCCAGCGTCACACGTGATCCATCCACCCAGCGTCACACGTGATCCATCCACCCAGCGTCACACGTCATCCACCCACCCAGAGTCACACGTCATCCATCCACCCAGCGTCACGTGATCCACCCACCGAGCGTCACACGTCATCCACCCACCGAGCGTCACACGTGATCCACCCATCGAGCGTCACACGTGCTGTTCCGATCCTGACACACGAAACGCTGTACAACGACAGTCACGTGGCGAAGAAGTGAGGCGAGATGTCGAGTTCCGCATGCGTGTGTGATAAGGTGCACCTATCACCGAGTGTATTGTACATCTACTGTGTTCATGTGATAAGGTGCACCTATCACCAAGTGCATTGTACATCTACTGTGTTCCTGTGATAGGGTGCACCTATCACCAAGTGCATTGTACATCTACTGTGTTCCTGTGATAGGGTGCACCTATCACCAAGTGCATTGTACATCTACTGTGTTCCTGTGATAAGGTGCACCTATCACCAAGTGCATTGTACACCTACTGTGTTCCTGTGATAAGGTGCACCTATCACCAAGTGTATTGTACATCTACTGTGTTCATGTGATAAGGTGCACCTATCACCAAGTGTATTGTACACCTACTGTGTTCATGTGATAAGGTGCACCTATCACCAAGTGTACTGTACATCTACTGTGTTCATGTGATAAGGTGCACCTATCATCGAGTGTATTGTACATCTACTGTGTTCATGTGATAAGGTGCACCTATCACCAAGTGTATAGTACATCTACTGTGTTCATGTGATAAGGTGCACCTATCACCAAGTGTATTGTACATCTACTGTGTTCATGTGATAAGGTGCACCTATCACCAAGTGTATTGTACATCTACTGTGTTCCTGTGATAAGGTGCACCTATCACCAAGTGTATTGTACATCTACTGTGTTCATGTGATAAGGTGCACCTATCACCAAGTGTAATGTACATCTACTGTGTTCATGTGATAAGGTGCACCTATCACCAAGTGTATTGTACATCTACTGTGTTCATGTGATAAGGTGCACCTATCACCAAGTGTATTGTACATCTACTGTGTTCATGTGATAAGGTGCATCTATCACCAAGTGTATTGTACATCTACTGTGTTCATGTGATAAGGTGCACCTATCACCAAGTGTATTGTACATCTACTGTGTTCCTGTGATAAGGTGCACCTATCACCAAGTGTATTGTACATCTACTGTGTTCATCCTCTACTAAAATAGGCTACTGAACCATTCCCTCACTCAGGTATCCAAATTCTAACATCTTGACCACAAAACCTCATGTTTTCCCTTAAGTAAGACAGCTCCTTGCAACGGCATATGATTCATTTGATAAACTTTGTTATGCTGATTGAGGCAACATTTAGAATAAGTAATTTCAAACTAAGAAAAACTACGTAATCTCTCTTTTCTGCCAAATTTAAGCACAAACCCAGGACCCAGGGTTAGGATTGGAAAACTATCCACACCCTGGCTCCTGTGAGGTCCGTGCATCCACTTGATAAGGGGGGAAGACACATGTGAGGGATCTCGAGGTCCGTGCATCCACTTGATAAGGGGGGAAGACACATGTGAGGGATCTCGAGGTCCGTGCATCCACTTGATAAGGGGGAAAGACACATGTGAGGGATCTCAGATCTTCGGCGCAGTCATTACTCCATGTGCCACGCTACAACACCAAGAGATCTGGGGAGAGAGCATTCTCGTATGCTGGACCAAAACTCTGGAACGATATCCCAGACAGACTGAGGAAATCTCCTTCAATACAGACTTTCAAGTCACAACTAAAAACTCTTTTATTCAAAGGGTGAACGTGTTGAGCGCCTTCAGCATGCCTTTGGGTGTGAGATTGGCGCTATATAAGACATACATGACACAAACCAGAGAGACCACGGTTACCACGGTTACCACGGTGTTGGGTTGGTCCAGGCTACTACCATCTCGCTTCGGACCAGCGAGCAGCTCCCCTAACCACGGGTAAATAAAGTTGTGGAAAGCAGCCATGACTTGTCTCACGCCTGCGCCCTTCTACCATCAAGCCTCGAGCCCCCCACAGTTCGAACCTTACCACTGGCTCTTCCACATCTTCAAACGTGTTTACTCGATGCATATAATTATCACCAAAAGCGTGTGATTGGCTGATTGGCCTCGTTGTCCGTCTCGAACAGAGCCTTTCAAAAATTGACGTCGGTTTGTATGAATTCGAAGTAAATTCGGGGCGGAAACATTCATATCGTCCTTACTTACATTATTCTCGATAAAATCATGATAACATGCCCCGGAAAGTGAACCTGTCAGATGTGAGATGCTCAATTTCCTCAGCATATCCAAAAGCTGCTGGCTGGGGATGTGAAGCTGGATTGTCGGTGACTGTAGTGGAAATTGCGGGGAACAGGAACGCCGGGGAGAGAGGGGAAAACCAGGGGAAAACCAACAGAACTGGAAGGCCGGGGACGAATACCAGAGCCAGGGGAAAACCAACAGAACTGGAAGGCCGGTGACTGCGAGTGCCAGAGCCAGGTAAATCAAGATCGTCAAGCATCCATTTCCCACGTTTTTCGCCTTTTACGAATCGCCCAGGGAAACGCGGTCTATTCTCACCCCCACCCTCAGGGGGTAGATGATAAGAAAGAAAGAAAGAAAGAAAGAAAGCGATGAAAGCAGGCAGGCAGACAGACAGACATTCAGACGGACAGGCAGACAGATAGACAGACAAACAGAACAAAGAAAATAAGAGAAAAAATTTAAATTCATGAGTCATGACTTCGAGTGTGGAAAGGTCGTATGCGAAGAAAAGCGAAATGCGCACACTTCCTGATAAAACTCACGGATCCAGTGCTGTGAATCAGAACTGGTGCCAAACTCTGCCTGTCTGCTTGCAGTGCTGTGAATCAGAGCTGGTGCCAAACTCTGCCTGCTTGCTTGCAGTGCTGTGAATCAGAGCTGGTGCCAAACTCTGCCTGCTTGCTTGCAGTGCTGTGAATCAGAGCTGGTGCCAAACTCTGCCTGTCTGCTTGCAGTGCTGTGAATCAGAGCTGGTGCCAAACTCTGCCTGCCTGCTTGCAGTGCTGTGAATCAGAGCTGGTGCCAAACTCTGCCTGTCTGCTTGCAGTGCTGTCAATCAGAACTGGTGCCAAACTCTGCCTGTCTGCTTGCAGTGCTGTGAATCAGAGCTGGTGCCAAACTCTGCCTGTCTGCTTGCAGTGCTGTCAATCAGAACTGGTGCCAAACTCTGCCTGCCTGCTTGCGTGGAACGGTGGAGGTGTGGGCGTGAGGAAGGGCGAATGCACTTTTGGCGGTAAAGGAAAAGTGGAATCAGTGCACATCACTGCACGGTACGCGAGCCTCGCCTCTCAGACAACTCCTGGTGGCCAAGAGCATGGAAACGCATTCCCGTGGCATCGAACAGGTGACAGAATAGATCGAACAGGCGCCAGCCTCTTCTCAGTGTGCTCTGCTTGTTGTCGCCTGTGCAATTCTACTCGTCACAATCATGGTTTGAAACGTCACACCTTGAAAAAGAGTTGCTTGACCAGGCTCAGACTCAATCGTGAGGTAGGAGGTAGATGGGGGTGATAAGGGCGGGGTGGGGGTGGGGGTATTGAGGGGTTGGGATGATGGTGGTGATCGTGAGTATATGAGAAAAGGCCCTTGAGAGATTTCGGATATTCCGTCGTAGAGTGGCTGATATAATGTCTGCAAGGTTTTATTTTTCCTCGTCGGTCATACCGTGTGACACGTGAATAATTTTCTTTCTTTCATAGAAATGAATTCGATAAGTGGCCAATTTTGACCGTCATTTCGTCTTGGAGGGAGACTTGCGGGATTGAGAGTGAGAACTGCAAGGCATCGACACACGAGCGACAAATATTGTGTTCTGCTCGTTGCGATCTCGCAAACCTTGTGGTTGTAAAAGGTGGCTACAGGTCTGTGTTAGAAAGATGTGGATGAACACAAATGGGACGATTGTCCAGGAAGTGCTTTCGTATTCTGCTCAATGCGAACACACGGATTCTTACTGCAGTGGGACAAAGGCACAGTGGGACAAAGGCACAGTGGGACAAAGACACAATGGGACAAAGGCACAGTGGGACAAAGGCACAGTGGAACAAAGACACAGTGGGACAAAGACACAGTGGGACAAAGACCCAGTGGGACAAAGGCACAGTGAGACAAAGCACAGTGAGACAAAGGCACATCGCCTCTAACACCAGGCTGCAAATGTCGATGCCAAACAACAGGAAATGATTTGACGATGATACGCGGAAAATCTGTTGTAAGCATTTTGAAACGTCGCATGCATTATCACCTACGACATTAACAAACCTTAAATCTCAAGCCACGGGAAGGAGAAACCTTTACAGCGATGCCTGTGAAAAAGAACCATACTACTGGGAGCACAGAGCCCTCTATTTCTGCCCCATAATTGTTACACAAGCCACGATACAAATTCCAAAGCTCAAAGGGAAAACTGATGGACGAATGGAAATGCAATAAACAGACGAGAAACGAAAGGCGAGGGCGAGAGTAGGCACATATTAAATGGAGTTACAAGCCATGGGGCTGGAATGTGCCACGAAAGTGAAAAAACTTCCTGTATGACTCCAGCCAGGCGTATCAGGGGGTTGGAACAGGGAACTTCAGCAACCATCTTGAATCCCTCACTCCACAGGTTCTTGTGCCCAAATCGTCTCTCCCCCTCCCCCACCCCCTCTAACCCCCCACCCCCTGGCCCCCACCCTCAACCCCTTTTCTCCTTTGGGGGTTTTCGTGAATACGTGACGGATTGCACTTGCTCCCTCAGGAGCTGGTGCAGACAAAACTCCATCCTCCCCCCTCGTGGCCCCCCCCCCCTCCCTCCCTTACGTGTTTCTCATTTCCTCACCCTTCCTCCAGCTCACCACCTCCTCCTCTCGCTCTTTCATTGGGGTCTCCCATCCCATAGTCACGCCCAGGCGCCCGTGAAGGGCCGATGGCAGAATATCTGCTCTGTCTGGGGCCGCCACCTGGGCCTCCTGACAAGTCCCTAGGGAGGACTGGTTGGGGGAGGGGGGGGGGGGGGGCGGCAAGGAGAAAGAGAAAGGTGGAGGGGGGGGGGGGAGGAGGAAAGGGAG
>JAWQFJ010034673.1:0-2500 GCA_034096865.1 Theodoxus fluviatilis | reverse complement strand
GAGGGGGTGGGGGAGGGGGAGAGACGATTTGGGCACAAGAACCTGTGGAGTGAGGGATTCAAGATGGTTGCTGAAGTTCCCTGTTCCAACCCCCTGATACGCCTGGCTGGAGTCATACAGGAAGTTTTTTCACTTTCGTGGCACATTCCAGCCCCATGGCTTGTAACTCCATTTAATATGTGCCTACTCTCGCCCTCGCCTTTCGTTTCTCGTCTGTTTATTGCATTTCCATTCGTCCATCAGTTTTCCCTTTGAGCTTTGGAATTTGTATCGTGGCTTGTGTAACAATTATGGGGCAGAAATAGAGGGCTCTGTGCTCCCAGTAGTATGGTTCTTTTTCACAGGCATCGCTGTAAAGGTTTCTCCTTCCCGTGGCTTGAGATTTAAGGTTTGTTAATGTCGTAGGTGATAATGCATGCGACGTTTCAAAATGCTTACAACAGATTTTCCGCGTATCATCGTCAAATCATTTCCTGTTGTTTGGCATCGACATTTGCAGCCTGGTGTTAGAGGCGATGTGCCTTTGTCTCACTGTGCTTTGTCTCACTGTGACCTTTGTCCCACTGTGTCTTTGTCCCACTGTGTCTTTGTCCCACTGTGTCTTTGTTCCACTGTGCCTTTGTCCCACTGTGCCTTTGTCCCATTGTGTCTTTGTCCCACTGTGCCTTTGTCCCACTGTGCCTTTGTCCCACTGCAGTAAGAATCCGTGTGTTCGCATTGAGCAGAATACGAAAGCACTTCCTGGACAATCGTCCCATTTGTGTTCATCCACATCTTTCTAACACAGACCTGTAGCCACCTTTTACAACCACAAGGTTTGCGAGATCGCAACGAGCAGAACACAATATTTGTCGCTCGTGTGTCGATGCCTTGCAGTTCTCACTCTCAAACCCCGCAAGTCTCCCTCCAAGACGAAATGACGGTCAAAATTGGCCACTTATCGAATTCATTTCTATGAAAGAAAGAAAATTATTCACGTGTCACACGGTATGACCGACGAGGAAAAATAAAACCTTGCAGACATTATATCAGCCACTCTACGACGGAATATCCGAAATCTCTCAAGGGCCTTTTCTCATATACTCACGATCACACACCATCATCCCAACCCCTCAAATACCCCCACCCCCACCCCGCCCTTATCACCCCCATCTACCTCCTACCTCACGATTGAGTCTGAGCCTGGTCAAGCAACTCTTTTTCAAGGTGTGACGTTTCAAACCATGATTGTGACGAGTAGAATTGCACAGGCGACAACAAGCAGAGCACACTGAGAAGAGGCTGGCGCCTGTTCGATCTATTCTGTCACCTGTTCGATGCCACGGGAATGCGTTTCCATGCTCTTGGCCACCAGGAGTTGTCTGAGAGGCGAGGCTCGCGTACCGTGCAGTGATGTGCACTGATTCCACTTTTCCTTTACCGCCAAAAGTGCATTCGCCCTTCCTCACGCCCACACCTCCACCGTTCCACGCAAGCAGGCAGGCAGAGTTAGGCACCAGTTCTGATTGACAGCACTGCAAGCAGGCAGGCAGAGTTTGGCACCAGTTCTGATTCACAGCACTGCAAGCAGACAGGCAGATGAGTTTGGCACCAGCTCTGATTCACAGCACTGCAAGCAATGCAGGCAGAGTTTGGCACCAGCTCTGATTCACAGCACTGCAAGCAGGCAGGCAGAGTTTGGCATCAGTTCTGATTCACAGCACTGGATCCGTGAGTTTTATCAGGAAGTGTGCGCATTTCGCTTTTCTTCGCATACGACCTTTCCACACTCGAAGTCATGACTCATGAATTTAAATTTTTTCTCTTATTTTCTTTGTTCTGTTTGTCTGTCTATCTGGTCTGCCTGTCCGTCTGAATGTCTGTCTGTCTGCCTGCCTGCTTTCACCGCTTCTTTCTTTCTTCTTTCTTTCTTATCATCTACCCCCTGAGGGTAGGGGGTGAGATAACGACCGCGTTTCCCTGGGCGATTCGTAAAAGGCGAAAAACGTGGGGAAATGAGATTCTGGTGATACGTCCCCGGCCTTCCAGTTCTGTGGTTTTCCCTGGTTGTCATCCCCCTCTCTCCCCAGGCGCTTCCTGTTCCCCGGCAATTTCCACTACAGTCACCGACAATCAGCTCACATCCCCAGCCAGCAGCTTTTGGATATGCTGAGGAAATTGAGCATCTCACATCTGACAGGTTCACTTTCCGGGGCATGTTATCATGATTTTACGAGAATAATGTACGTAAGGACGATATGAATGTTTTCCGCCCCGAATTTACTTCGAATTCATACAAACGACGTACAATTTTTGAAAGGCTCTGTTCGAGACGGACAACGAGGCCAAACAGCCAATCACCACGCCTTTTCGTGATAATTTATATGCCAATCGAGATAAACACGTTGAAGAGGGTGAAGAGCCAGTGGTTAGTTTCGAACTGGGGGGGGGGGGGGGCGGGGGGGCGGGGGGGGGGGGGGGGGGGGGGGGGGGGGGGGGGGGGTGGCATAGGTTACTCTTC
>JAWQFJ010034667.1:7500-13369 GCA_034096865.1 Theodoxus fluviatilis | reverse complement strand
CTGATTGTTTGATTACTGTTTGTCACTCACTCTCGAGGACTGTGGACTCGAGCGCGAGCACTTTGTAATTAAAAAGTTGTTTGATTTAATCCCAGATTCAGTGGTCTATTATCATTTGTTGTTGTTGAACATTATTTGCTTGTTTGTGGTGTTTCCCCAAAGACGTGATGGTTGGGTTTAGCTTGTAAACCCTTTATTCTAATTGTTCTCCCCTTTTGGACGAATACTTCGTTCCTTTTGGGTGAGTCTCCAGCAGTTAGAGTAATAATACGCGACACCCAGCGACCAGGGGTCCCAGCGGAGGATGGGGGCATCCAGGGGCTCCGGCCGTCAGTGACAGTGTCCCCACGGCGTTAGCAGTCTCTGTTCACAGCCGCTGACTCTGGTGCAGGAGAAGTTCGGCCTTGACGACGAGACTTCCGGCACAGAACTGCAGCGAGGACGTCCAAGGCGTCAACTTTGTGTAACACATCTCCAGCTCTGACTGAGTGGACCGTGGTCTCTGTACAGAATACACCAATGACGGAACATGTTCGCCAAAGTGGCACTTTATTCACAATACCTGTAATCAGCAATGAAACATACAGCTGTTTCATGTGCGCGTGCGTGTGCGTGTGCGTGCCTGTGTGTGTGTGTGTGTGTGTGTATGTGTGTGTGTGTGTGTGTGTGTGAGTGAGTGAGTGCGTGCGTGTATGTATTTATGTGTGTGTGTATGTGTGTGTGAGTGCGTGCGTGCGTGCGTGTGTGTGTGTGTGTGCATGCGTGCGCGCTCGCGCGCGGGCGCGTGTTTGTGTGCGACTGTGTGACTACATGTATGCGTTTATGTGTATGTCGGCGTGTGTGCGCGCTCATGCATACATGTGTGTGCATGCGACTGTGTATCTAGATACGAGTGTATGTATGTGCATGTGTGTAAATGCACATGTGTGAAGGCATGAGTGTGAATGTGTGTGTTTGAAACAAATATAATAAAACCTACATAGAAGATTGGTTGAATTTAAAAAACGCACAAAAATCGATATTTCTGAGTCCATACAATGTACCAAAATGGGCTAGATATAGGAGTAAACCACGTGACATGCTTTGGTCCACTTTTATAGCGCTGTCACGTGCCAACGCTTTCAGCTGCAGCTGCTGATGCTCTCTGTGTGGCTGCAGAAGTCTGGTGCTCTCTGTGTGGCTGCAGAAGACTGGTGCTCTCAGTGTGGCTGCAGAAGTCTGATGCTCTGTGTGTGGCTGCAGAAGTCTGATGCTCTCTGTGTGGCTGCAGAAGACTGGTGCTCTCTGTGTGGCTGCAGAAGTCTGATGCTCTGTGTGTGGCTGCAGAAGACTGGTGCTCTCTGTGTGGCTGCAGAAGACTGGTGCTCTCTGTGTGGCTGCAGAAGACTGGTGCTCTCTGTGTGGCTGCAGAAGACTGATGCTCTCTGTGTGGCTGCAGAAGTCTGGTGCTCTCTGTGTGGCTGCAGAAGTCTGATGCTCTCTGTGTGGCTGCAGAAGACTGGTGCTCTCTGTGTGGCTGCAGAAGACTGGTGCTCTCTGTGTGGCTGCAGAAGTCTGGTGCTCTCTGTGTGGCTGCAGAAGACTGGTGCTCTCTGTGTGGCTGCAGAAGACTGGTGCTCTCTGTGTGGCTGCAGAAGACTGATGCTCTCTGTGTGGCTGCAGAAGTCTGGTGCTCTCTGTGTGGCTGCAGAAGTCTGGTGCTCTCTGTGTGGCTGCAGAAGACTGGTGCTCTCTGTGTGGCTGCAGAAGACTGGTGCTCTCTGTGTGGCTGCAGAAGACTGATGCTCTCTGTGTGGCTGCAGAAGTCTGGTGCTCTTTGTGTGGCTGCAGAAGACTGATGCTCTCTGTGTGGCTGCAAAGGTCTGATGTTCTCCGTGTGGCTGCAGAAGTCTGAAGCTCTCTGTGTGGCTGCAGAAGTCTGGTGCTCTCTGTGTGGCTGCAGAAGGCTGGTGCTCTCTGTGTGGCTGCAGAAGACTGGTGCTCTCTGTGTGGCTGCAGAAGACTGGTGCTCTCTGCGTGGCTGCAGCTGCTGGTGCTCTCTGTGTGGCTGCAGAAGTCTGATGCTCTCTGTGTGGCTGCAGAAGACTGGTGCTCTCTGTGTGGCTGCAGAAATCTGACGCAGCAGAAACCTTTGTAAAAACTCGCGCCAGCTTCACCGTGGCCGGGTCTCTGCATCAACACCTGACCAGATAATCAAGGTTGCATGTGCAGAAAAAACGCAGGGGCAATCAAAAGTCTCTCTGAAAATGATTGCCATGCGAGATATTGGAGAGAGAGAGAGAGAGAGAGAGAGAGAGAGAGAGAGAGAGAGAGAAGTTTTTCCTATGTCTAGAAATAGAAGCAGCGCAACGCACAACATTGAGACACACTGGAGAGCATTCTAAGTGACGTAAATTACAAGTGGACGTTGGCGCTGTTTACAAGGACTTGAGAGGTGCACTTACGGACAAACCAGAAACTGCGAAGACAGTGAAGAATCGAGACGGGTAAGTGTTTGTTCTCTCTCTTTCTGTGTCTGTCTGTCTGTCTGTCTGTCTGTCTGTCTGTCTGTCTGTCTGTCTGTCTGTCTGTCTGTCTGTCTGTCTGTCTGTCTGTCTGTCTGTCTGTCTGTCTGTCTGTCTGTCTGTCTGTCTGTCTGTCTGTCTGTTTGTGTGTCTGTCTCTCTCTGTCTCTCTCTCTCTCTTCTCTCTCTTCTTCTCTCTCTCCTCTTTCTCTCTCTCTCTCTCTCTCTCTCTCTCTCTCTCTCTCTCTCTCTGTCTGTCTGTCTGTCTGTCTAGTGTTTTTGTATGCATATTTAGCAGCGGCGGAGGCTGAGCTGGGGTAATGTAGGTGGTGCCACTGCTGCTGGTGGGCTGAAGGTCGTAATAGACTGGTTCTTGTAGCGTGAAGGTGCGACTGGGGGCGGTGGCTTGGATGGGTGGGTGGATGTATATTGCACTTGAAATGTGTTTTCATATCTATTCAAACAGACGCAGGCAGACAGATAGACAGACAAAACAACAGACAGGCAGGCAGGCAGGCAGGCAGGCAGGCAGACAGACAGACTGTCAGACACACAGGCACATAGACAGGCACACAGACAGACAGTCGGACGGACGGACGGAGGGACGGACGGACAGACAGACAAACAGACAGACTAAAAGACAGACGAAATGATAACGTGGACAGACGAACGGACGGACGGACAGACGGACGGACGAACTGACGGAGGGACGGACGGACGAACGGACGAACGGACGGACAGACAGACAGAAACAAATAGAGAGACACATATATAGACAGACAGACACACAGACAGACAGACACTCACACGCATACACACACACACACACACACACACACACACACACACACACACACATACACACACACACACACACACACAATTACACACAGACAAAAACACAGACAGGCAGATAGACAGACAGACAGACAGCAAGGCAGGCAAGCACGTCGACATACAGACATTCAGTCAGACAAACAGACGGACGGACAGACATACACACACACACACACACACACACACACACACACACACACATACAGACACGAGAGAGAGAGAGAGAGAGAGAGAGAGAGAGAGAGAGAGAGAGAGAGAGAGAGAGAGAGAGAGAGAGAGAGAGAGAGAGAGAGAGAGAGAGAGAGAGAGAGAGAAAGACAGACCGACCGACAGACAGACAGACAGGAAAACAAACAGGCAGGCAGGCAGGCAGAAAGACATATAAACAGATAGAAAGACAGACAGATAGACGGATGATGGACGGACGGACGAACAGACGGACGGTCACACAGACAGACAGACAGACAGACAGACAGATAGATAGATAGACAGACAGACAGACAGACAGACAGAAGCACAGACAGACAGACAGAAACATAGACAGACAGACTGGCAGATAGACAGTGAGACAGACAGACAGACAGACAGACAGACAGACAGACAGACAGACAGACAGACAGACAGACAGACAGACAGACAGACAGACAGACAGACAGACAGACAGACAGACAGACAGACAGACAGACAGACAGACAGACAGACAGACAGAAACACAGACAGACAGACAGACAGAAACACAGACAGACAGACAGATAGGCAGACATACATAAACACAGACTCACAGACGCACAGACACAGGGACACACAGACGGACACACAGACAGACAGACAAACACACAAACACAAGCACACAGAAAGAAAGACAGAATGACAGACAGACGGACAGAGAGACAGAATGACAGACAGACAGAATGACAGACAGACAGACAGACAGACAGAATGACAGACAGACAGACAGACATACAGACAGACATACAGGCGGACAAACGGACGGACAGACGGACGGACAGACAAACACAGAGAGAGAGAGAGAGAGAGAGAGTGTGAGAGAGAGTGAGAGTGAGAGAGAGAAAGAAAGAAAGAGCGAGAGAGCGAGAGAGTGTGAGAGACAGACAGACAGAGAGACAGACATACACACAAACCAAAGAATGGACAAATAAAAGCAATTTGATACGCACGTGCATCCCACAGAGTCAGACGTAAACGCTTGCACGCACTCACACACATACACAAAGACAAACGGACTCGCTAACAGACTGACATGCGGACAGGCAGGTAATCATGAAAACAGATAGGTAGGCACGCGTTCGTACAAGCGTACGCGCGTTCACATTAAACGTAAGAAAGGAGGGAGAAAGAAAGAAAGAAAGAAAAAATCGACTTTGCATTTTGAGGGGGGCAGTGAACATTTACCAAAAGTGAAGGATGCATTTTATAGTTTCTACTCGCCGACTGCACCAACGGTTGAAGAGGACACAACAAGGACGAATGGACGGATGAACAGATGGACGGATGGACGGATGGATGGATGGATGGATGACGGATGGATGGATGGATGACGGATGGATAGATGAGGGATGGATGAGGGATAGACAGACGGACGGACAGACGGGTGGATGGATTAATGAATGGATAGATGGATGGATGGATGGATGGATGGATGGAATGATGGTTGGATGGATGGATGGATGGGTGAACGGATATATAGATGGGTGAACGGATAGATATATGGGTGAATAGATGAATGGATAGGTGGATAGATAGTTGGGAGGATGAATGTATGGATAGATAGATTGGTGGATAGATAGATTGGTGGATATGTAGATTGTTGGATGGATGGATGGATGGATGGATGGATGGATGGATGGATGGATGGATGGATGGATGGATGGATGGATGGATGGATGGATGGAAGGATGGATGGATGGATGGATGGATGGATGGATGGATGGATGGATGGATGGATGGATGGATGGATGGATGGATGGATGCAATAAATGGATGGATGGATGGATGGATGGATTGTTGGAAGGATGGATGGATGGATGGATGGATGGATGGATGGATGGATGGATGGATGGATGGATGAAGTGAGTGAGTTTTACGGCCTATCAGTCGCTGCAGGCTCTGCAAAGCCATGAGCACCAAAGCCATACAGGTTAGAATAAGAATGAATTAAGTGATAATTTCCCCTAGTTATTCGCCTCTTTCGAATCATACGAGGTGACGCTGTGGGTCTATTCTCACCCCCGACCAATAGATAGATCTGTTCTGACTCCCGACCCATAGAGAGCTGTGTTCTGACCCCCGACCCATAAAGAGGTATGTTCTAACCCCCGACTCATAGAAAGGTCTGTTCTTATCCCCGACCCATAGAGATATCTGTTCGGACCCCCGACCCATAGAGAGGTCTGTTCTTACCCCCAACCCATAGAAAGGTCTGTTCTTATCCCCGACCCATAGAGAGGTCTGTTCTTACCCCCGACCCATAGAGAGGTCTGTTCTGACCCCCGACCCATAGACAGGTCT
>JAWQFJ010034666.1:62500-77500 GCA_034096865.1 Theodoxus fluviatilis | reverse complement strand
TTTTATTTTCCTCGTAACATGGCCTGACTTTGCTCTTCATTTACCTCAGTACAGGACGTGCTGTGCATTAGACAGCTTTGGGTTCGTTAATATGAGATCGCGACTTTAATTTCACGTCCACCTTAAAACATTTGAAGTTATATTTTGCCCACTAGTACATGCGGCCACTTAAATGACTAAGAAGGTGATAACCTGATTCACGCTATTTGGTGAAAATGGAAATGTATAACACTAACAGGCTGAAATGTCCTCTCAGCTACTGGCCAGACACTACGCACTTCGACTAAAAGTTCCTGCTCTTTTAGATTCCATTAATAATGCAGCAACACATGAAGAATGCAAAGTTATCTCAAACACATCTATACAAACTATTGTGTCGCGTTTAAAGTAAGACTTTTTTCTTACCGTGCCACAAAGGTAAATTCCGAAGACTTTAGAGAGTCTGAACTCTTTGTCAGGAGATATCAGTCCTGAGAGTTTGACGAGAGAGAAAAAAGAGTGGATAAGTAAACATTTTGCGTGAGAATAGATACAGTCGTGCACAGTGACATCACAAAAGAAATGTGCACGTAGGGCAAAGCTATTTATGGAGGACGCCGGAACAAAGGCCACCGCGTGACCCGGTGAACTGGGAAATTTCCGTGGGCAGAACCGGTGTGACATCGCCGATGGTAACTCCTCGCGCATGGTTCTGCGCATGCGTCAAAGCCGAAAGTGAGGCGTGTATCGCGCTTTGTTCAAAGGTGATGTGCCGCGAGACTTTAGATTTTGTGTTTTTCGGTCAATGTGTTTATTTATTGACCGAAAAACACAAAATCTAAAGTCTCGCGGCACATCACCTTTGAACAAGGCGCGATACACGCCTCACTTTCGGCTTTGACGCATGCGCAGAACCATGCGCGATGAAGTTACCATCGGCGATGTCACACCGGCACTGCGCATACGCCGGCTCCCTATCACCCTGGAAGGCCAACCCACGCTATCATTTCGGCTTCACAGCGAGGGACAGAACACACGCCTTTCCATTCCTGCGAGTATAAACTTTTCTCATTTCATCACTAAGGCCATGACAAAATTCTTCAGCACCTTGAGGACTCATAGAAAAGAGCATCTGCATCATTGAAGAAACTGCTGTGCATTGAATTTATTCTACTTGTTTCGTTTCTGTTGGTGTTTCCTGCACTCTCACACATGTCAATGGATGTAATGAACATGACATTCTCATGGAGCTGTCCTGAGCACGCTGAATAAATGCAGATGCTCAAAAGCTAAAAATAAGTTGTTATTGTTTCTCTTCCACAATGAAACTATCGGCATCACATCAGTTTAGTCCATTCCTAAATAGTCCATATGCCTTTCTATTTTGCACTGAACCATCATTGACAACTTCGGCATCACCCTGTCAAGGAAATTTCACATAAAGTTGAAGATCTCCATCCCGCTACATCTTCCTAACCAGCCAGGTGATAAAATTGGGCGTGCTAAGGGCTACGTTGGAGAGCGGTTCCTCTGTGCTTGATTACTGGATTCATCCGACTGGCAAGACAATGATGAGGATGAGGATGGGAACAGTCGGGGAGTTTGCTCAGGATTTGCCAGACCAGCAACACCACCACCACCCCCCACCCACCCACCCACCCCCACCCCCGTCAATTGCCTTCGTTCGTGAGCGACTGGCTCCTTGATGTTCTCCTAGGTTTAATGGGCGCAGCTTCATGGACATCACCGCTCTCCAGCCATCATCAGAGAAATGTTAACGATTATGGGCGACAGCCCTGTTTATCTGTCGTTAATTCGCGACCACGCAAACCCTTCTGCTTCCTTGCAGCCAGGGAAGAGCGAGTGACCTCTCCTGCACTGTGGATTTCAAGATGGACCCTTATAATCTGTATATTCATTGTAGCATTTTTGCGATCAAAGTATAGTCTTGGCTTGAAATTGGCACAGAATCTCGATTTAATCATGGAATCAATAGATGAACTCAGCGACTACTTCTACCAGAGCCTATGGATTTCAAGGATAGGCACGAACAACAATATCCAGACCAAGTCAAAATACATATAGGAGGGATGTTGCATAGTCTTATAGACATTCATTGTTTACCAAATTGAAGATAACGGAAAAGAAATTAGTACATAGCCAGACAAATGGGGATCTTATTTTATGGCTGGATGAGGTCGTTAAGTCCACAAAGGGCGTTGTTCTGATGCGGTAATCAAACACATGAGTTGGAAAATTGTGAAAGCTTACTTTGGTGTGTTCATCCACAGCCTGTTTGCACATTCCCCGGATTAGCCCGATGACCAGGTTGTGAAAGTGTGCGGTTTGAGCAATCAGCAGTGGGTGGAAAGTCGCAATATGAAAAGAGCGCCTTTACATTTACCTTACAAGCCTATTTGGGGAGACATTCATACAAGACTACGGGGAAAAAGAACACGTAAATTTGTCACAGGGCTGAACTGGCCTTTTTTCGCAGGGGAAAAATAAAAGGTTGCCTACTCTTATGGATGGGGTGGATGGTTTTACCGTCAGGTATGGACTTCATTGCGATACGAAAAACAACGTTAAAAAAACCATGTGCTTCTGCTTTTAGTGACCGTCACACAAAACCCCCACATGCACCTGCAAAAACAGTACAGTGCTGCACAACCGGAGAGAAATGAGCTGAGAACATTTCAAAACTCAGAAAATGTATATATAAATAGCTTTTTAATGCTTTGAGAAGTTGGATAGTGACACAGAGACTGATCTACAATTTACTGCAAACTTCTCTACTGAAGCTGGTCTAGAAAAGGCAGAGCATGATGTGGGATGATTTAAAGGAAATGTGTCAGTTTTTATTTCTTAAAAGAAATGTTCTGCCATCCTCGACAACAGACCACATTACATTTGACTCCACAAGTCAACGGACGCCTACTCCATTCGTTTCTGGCACTTGATGACAGGCATGGACGTTGGGATAGGACACACGTAGCCACATCGGTACCAACATCTTGGGGAGCATTCCAACCCGATTCTTTCTCAAGACCGCTTCCAGGGCTAACAGCGCTAAAGCCCTGCCTTAATAGCCCTAACGGTTGCACGGCGACAGGCCCGTGCAGCTGTCGCCCGTGCCACTCGTGCGGCGAGAACTGGGCTCGCCCTCAACTGCCCGTGCTCCGTGCGCGCCGAATGCCCCGAGAGCTAGCTCGCTCTCTGTCTGCGAGAAGGTGTCAGGCAAAAAATTGCTTGTAGCACATGTTATGGGAGCTCGCTCCGCATTGGCTGAGAAACCGAATCTTCTTCTTCGGATGAGGTTTTGTTGGCTTCTCGCGACTGTTTCCACAATTAAAATGGCGGATACAATCTACGGTTCGACCAGAATATACTGTATCTGTTGATATTCAAAACCCATCCAAAGAAAATATAAGCCATGAACAGCATTACTTTATCACAGCTGTATGTTGATTGCATCGTTAGGTTGTGAAAGCGCTCACATTTTACAACTGGAATGGAGGTCGACTCGCCCTCTGTGTGGACCAGCCGAAGGCAGGTTCAAGGACAACAATCACAATGTACTTATAATCTTTCCTGGTCTGGTGTCGGTGAGGTCCGCGCGTCAGCTAGGCCTATAAATAGAAGTGCGCGAAGCTTGGCTGGGCTCGTATCAACAAGACTGAGTAATTTAGTCAAGAAAACAGCAAATTTACAATGCATACTTCAATTTCAGTGCAAATGAAGGTCATTGAAATACAGCCAAGGTTAAACTCGACTACGCTCCACAGTCAGAGGAAATCTGTTGTACGCGTGAACTCTCAACTCTCTCGCTGACGCTGTGCGTTCGCCTCGATCTATTAAAATAACAACAACGCCCGGTTGGCGACGACAATGAAGACTGGGGGACTGCGTGAGAAGGGGGGAGCGGTTTGACAACTTGGTTTGGCCGATAAATCGCTATATAAACCATACTTTTACAATAAGAATGAGTACTTGCATTGGCGACGACTGCTATACAGAGTATAGTTTCTACCAGAAGGATTTCGTCCAGAATCAAAGATAAGAATAAGAATATACATGTATGCATCTATGATCCTCTTTGCATCAGATGTTGTATAGCAAATAATAGCTCACACACATCGGTTTATATGATACTAGACAGCAATCTGAGAGCACAGACCCTCACTAAGTACGCCACAGTTTCTCTTCCGTGACCTCCATGACAACAATCTGAGTCGTCACCTCCGTCAAGTTCGCCGACACCATCCGAACGACAAGCAATTAAGTTAGGCCTTATAACTTAATAGCCCGACTGTCAGACAGGCGAACCGGCGTTTGGAGTCAGACGGCGCGCTCTATTAAGAACGAACGCAGTTTCGGCGAGAACCCCAAACGCCCGTTCGCCCGTCTGACAGTCGGGCTATTAAGGCAGGGCTTAAAGCACGCCGTCTCTGCTCTTAGATGTACCCCGAAGTAACAAGAGACACGGATCGTACTATAGAATCCCTTCGGTCTCAGACACTACACCTGTTGGCTACAAACGATCCTAGGAGAGATCTTAGGAACATCGACCACAACGAGGCGCAGCAAGGCTACACAATCATTGACTCACATGCGAAGCAAAAGTGAGTCTATGTACTCACCCGTGTCGTCCGTCCGGGCGTCCGGGCGTCCGGGCGTCCGGGCGTCCGGGTGTCCGGGCGTCCGGGCGTCCGGGCGTCCGTGAAAAACTTTAACGTTGGATTTTTCTCGGAGACTATTAAGTCTATTAACACCCAATTTGGCATGATGGTGTATGATAACAAGGCCTCAAAAAACATACATAGTGACTTGTCCTTGCTTCAAGGTCAAGGTCGCAGGGGCCATAAATGTTGTCTAAAAAACAGTCATTTTTCACATTTTCTCAATTTTCTCTAAAGTTTTTGAGATTGGATACCTGACCTATATATGGTATATAGGGCAAAGTAAGCCCTATCTTTTGATACCAGTTTGGTTGACCTTGTTTCAAGGTCAAGGTCACAGGAGCTCTTTAAAGTTGGATTGTATACATATTTTGAAGTGACCTTGACCCTGAACTATGGAAGATAACTGTTTCAAACTTAATAATTATGTGGGGCACATGTTATACTTTCATCATGAGACACATTTGGTCACATATCATCAAGGTCAAGGTCACTTTGACCCTTATGAAATGTGACCAAAATGGGGTAGTGAACCACTAAAAGTGACCATATCTCATGGTAGAAAGTGCCAATAAGCACCATTGTGCTTCCTATGTCTTGAATTAACAGCCCTTGTTGCATGACCTTGGATGACCTTGACCTTGGGTCAAGGTCACATGTATTTTGGTAGGAAAAATGTGTAAAGCATTTCTTAGTGTATGATGTCATTGGTAGGTTTAGTTGTTTGACCTTGACCTTGAAGGTCACCTGAAGGTCAAGGCCATGTAAAGGTCAAGGTCAAGCATGTGAGTCGTATGGGCTTTGCCCTTCTTGTTTTATACAGTTCTTAGCCTCTGCTACGTGTCAGTCAAGAACGTCAACTCTCACGAGTTTTTGCTAATCTATTTCTCCAGAATTCCTGTTGCGACCCCAATACAGAGTGCTTTTAGGATCCTGCTTGAAAAAATAAATGTATGTCCCTGTCACAAATTCATAACCCAGCCGCTGCCTCGAATATTGTCATTGGCATAGATTTTTTAGGAATCGGAATACTTATGATCTCATTTCTCACGTCTACAAAACATGGGATTCATCAACAGTTATGCTTAATTTCTCTGATTCTAAGGAATGTCATCGAGATATTGACCACAACAGCGGCAGGGAGAAGGAGATGATGGGGTGTGAGGGTGGGGATGGGGGAGTGGGAGTGCGAGTTATGTATTTGTATGAAGAACACGAGTTTGCTCGTGTGCACCGTTCCCAGACAACGGAAAGAAAACTCTTTCACGAGAGTGCAAATCAACAGAACGGACTGCATCCTCTGACCGAATCGAAAGAAAGTGAAACTTACCCGACGGGGAGCGAAGTACTCGAGCGTATTCCAGCAGCGAGGGCCGGCATCGAGAAAACCAGGGCTCCATGGCCATCAGCAAACGAAGAAGCTGCTAATATCCCTTAGACCCCCATCACCGACATCATGTGGCGGACTATTCCAAGCCCTGGGAACCTAAGTCAATTTCGCCGGGCGCCTGGGTCACGCCGAGGGGGGTGGGTGGGGGGCATTGAGAAGAAAGAAAGAGTGGTGGTGAGGGTGGTGGTGTGGATGAACTCAGAGGACTTAGGGACGTGGGGAAGGGTAAGGGAGACGGCAACTACAAATCTTCGGTGTAGCCAGCCAACGACGTTGGCCAAGTCAGGTCGACTCAAGAGCTCACAAAAGGTTTTTCACGGCCCAACGCCAGGGCCCGATGAAAGCTGAATCCCACTGATGACGCCAGCACGAGATGTGTGTGCGGAGAGGCACGCCAGTGCGGCCGCTAGCGGTGGCACGGACGCTGCTGACTCGAAGGATCTGTACTCATGAGGATCTGCCGTCGGCCGCCCGCAGTTCAGCTCGCCCCTGACTGACCGACGCAATTCAAGCGCTGTCCTTGGGAGGCAAGTTGAGATAATTGGAAGGCCCACCCATTCAGTCCAGGAAGCTGCGGATTGTCTTCCCACGAAGTAATCGTATGGAAACAGAAGAGGAATTCGCGTTCTGGTTGTTTACAACGCTTCTGTTCCACTTAAAGACTCCTTTTGGGGTAAAACGCACGAAACAGGGCGATTTGTCCAGAAATGTCCAAATGCTCATTGATTTCTTTATTTTTGAAAATAAACCACTGGATTATATAGAAATATCGAGCAAAACAATTTCAGGATAATTCTCGGCTTCTCGATTTGACGAAGGAAAACAAGTCTGGCCTCAGTAGGTTCGTGAAGTCCAAACGGTGAATGAGAATGTTAACGCCCCTGGTTCGCTAATAAGCTTAGCAGGGGAGATAATTCCTCTTCCTACCGATGGTAAACAACCACACCTCCCCCCAGCTCCTACTCCCATCTACTCTCCCCTCTATTATCTCTACCTTCCCCCTATCCAACGCCGTTTCGCCCACTCACCCACCCATCTTCTTTCCTCCATCTACACTTCCTCCCTTCTCTCTCCCCTCCCTTCTTCTCTTCTGTGTACTTTCTTCATTTTCGTGTTTCTCCCCCTCTCGCCCTCGTTATCCCGAACCTAATTTTGTCTCTTCTCTGAGACCAACGCCATGTGGGTAGAGGAGAGGTTGTATCTTCCAGATATAACCCAACATCATCGAAAATCAGTGCTCTAATTCATCACGGACTAGACGATTCCTTGATGTGAGCCTATCTTGGAGGACAACAATACGACAGATTGTGAGTAGCTGAAGAGATGTACAGTAGTTAGACCACAAACAAAGCCGAAATACCTGCAGCATGGTTGTTGTCATTAAGGTCAACTTGTTATTCCTCATTTTTGTCTTTTTATTCATTGTTGCATATAAACTTGTTAATTTAAAGAAATTTGCTGAATTTGGCAACTTTGTTAGGTGCAGCTGACTGTGCACCTTAGTCAGGTTCCGTTTTGTTGATTGACGATTGACGCTTGACTATTACACTTTTGAAAGACCTTTTTAGTTCAATTTCATTTCAACTAAGTTACTTTATTTAACGAGGGTACAGTTGATACATGTACAATAAATGCCTAGGATGCATCTGGTGTTAGGTATTGTTCGGTTGAGACTGTGAATCTGAAAGTAGGCAGTGGCACTATATGACGCTAGTCCCAAATGGTAAAACAATTGACGTTCTTTATCTGCGTATGCCTTAATGTAAGTGTGCTCGAGACTATGAGTATGTTGCGCTCGTCTCATCGAAATATCTTGTTACTACGGGGGTTCTCCTAGCTTGCGCCGGGAAGTCGAAGTTCACAAACTCCGGTGGTCGTTTTCGATCAAACTTTATTCACGCACGGGTCGATACACAGTGGTGACAGTCAGTAAACAGTATCGTCGTAACAACTTCACTCTATGCGCAATGCTTAGATCGCACTTGCTTATCTTCTTGTTAAGCTCTCACCTTAACTCTGTCGTGTGCGCTCTCGTCTGTCGCTTCGTCGCGCTTATATACCCTTTACACAGGTTCCAGGACCTTCCAGAACAGAGATGAACATACACGCTCCAGCGGCTATGCGACTGACGTCATGTGACAGCCAAGACAAATTTAGCCCGACTCCGCAGCGTAACAAGGCAACGGCATGAGCGGAGAGGCTGATGTAAACAGCCCTATTTCACCACGATGTTTCACAACAAGTACATGCGGGTGAGCATCTGAGTTAGTGACTGTGAGTGCTAATGTACATGTACTCGTCTTTGTACTTTCATGACGGAGGAGAGTGAACATACGTAAAGGTGCCTGAGATAGAATATGCCTGACCGTTTCATATTGCATCACTTCTTCTTCCTCCTCCTCCTCCTCCTCCTCCTCCTCCTCCTCTTCCTCTTCTTCTTCTTCTTCTTCTTCTTCTTCTTCTTCTTCTTCTTCTTCTTCTTCTTCTTCTTCTTCTTCTGCTTCTTCTGCTTCTTCTTCTTCTTCTTCTTCTTCTTCTTCTTCTTCTTCTTCTTCTTCTTCTTCTTCTTCTTCTTCTTCTTTACATTTGTGTGTGCGTCTGTGCGTGCGCGCGCGCGCGTGTGTGTGTGCGTGTGCTGGTGTGTGAACGTGTGCCTGTATATGTTAGTGTATACGTGCACGTGTATGTTTGTTGTCAGTCACTTATTCTGTCCATCCGCCCGTCTGAGTATCTATGTGTATATCTGTCTATTCATTTGTTTGTGTGCCTCTTTTCATGTCTCTGCGTCACTGTGCCTATATGCGTGTCTACCTGCATGTCTATAAGTGTGTGCCTCTGTCTCTCTGTCTCTCTCTCTCTCTCTCTCTCTCTCTCTCTCTCTCTCTCTCTCTCTCTCCTTTTCCCCAATTGATTGTATTCCGCAAAACTGAGAAACCGGTATGCTTACAGAAACGCTTATCGATCAGGTCACTGTTTACCTAAACAACAACCACATTCTTTCACAAGCATTGCCTCTTTCCTACATTCTGAGGGCCTGAACAATCACTTCGAATGAATAAATTCTCTTCATGTGAGCCGTCTGACGCGGTGGCTCCATGAATACTTGATGAAAGCAAACGCACGATAAATGGGAGTTTTGATAACACAAACAGAACTCTGATGATGGAACGGTCTCCAGATGAATGAATTCAGAGAAGGAGCTGTCTGAGTGTGGATGGACTTGGAGATTTTGTTGACAAAGAGGCGTTTGTGGCTCAAGGAAAAAGTCGAAGTTGCGAAAGTCTTAGGTTGGACCAGTAGTCTAGGTCACGGTGTGCCTTACCAGGCATAATGACGTCGTGCGTTCAGTAAGAGCTGAAATACAGCAGTCGCGCACGTACATGGACACACAGAAACACGCATGCACGTACGCACGTAGACAGACAGACAGACAGACAGACAGACAGACAGACAGACAGACAGACAGACAGACAGACAGACAGACAGACAGACAGACAGACAGACAGACGGACGGACAGACGGACGGACGGACGGACGGACGGACGGACGGACGGACGGACGGACGGGCGGGCGGGCGGGCGGGCAGGCAGGCAGGCAGATAGGCGAAAAGGCAGACAGACAGACGTACATACACAGACAGACAGACAGACAGACAAACAGACAGACAGGCCGGGAGACAGGCCGACCGGCAGGCAGACATACAAACAGAGGAACAGACAGACAGGCAGACACACAGACACACAAACAGATAGAGATACAGATATAGAGACAGAGAGTGACTCTAGAGAAATGAAGTGCCCTTAACTGGTCGGACAAAGAGAGCAGGGAAAATAAAGGTGAAGTGAGGAGAGTCCGACCATTCTCTCTGCTTCTCTTTGACAAGCATCCGGATTCAAAACTGTCTTCTTCAGGCAACAGTGGTGAGTGATTGGCGGCTGATGGGCTGTAAGGAGGGGATGACATGAGAGAGAGAGATGACACCCCTTGACGCCCAGTTCAACTCAGAATTTCAAGGGGTACGTGTGCGAGGACGTGGTTTCTTCGAGAAAGAGACGGCGTGCGAGCGTGCGAGCGAGCGAGAGCGAGACCAAGATCAAAAGCAAAGGAGCGAGCGAGCGAAAGCGAGAGCGAGAGAGAGAGAGAGAGAGAGAGAGAGAGAGAGAGAGAGAGAGAGAGAGAGAGAGGAGAGAGAGAGAGAGAGAGAGAAAATCACAGGTAGTCATCGCGAAATCAAAGGATGAAGGGCGAAAATTATGGCCGTCCTCAGGAATTCCGCCCATGCCTGGGGGAGGTACAGCAAGCAGTGCTGTGTCCCTGGCCGTATGCCAAGGAAGAGGAAGGCCTGATTGACTTCATTCTCCTCCTACCATGTACTTCTGTAGTAGACGTGCCACCCCCCGCTCCTTCATGCTCTATCTCTCCTGCTAACTTCTCATTTCCTCTTGCTTTTTTCTACTTCCCTCAACGTCCACACGTCTTCGTACTTCTCGTTCTCATTGGCCTAGTCCTCTTCCACTTTTTCCCCCTCCTCCACTTCCTCCTCCCTTCCTCTCCCTCTCCCTCTCTCTCTCCTCTCTCTCTCTCTCTCTCTCTCTCTCTCTCTCTCTCTCTCTCTCTCTCTCTCTCTCTCTCTTCGTTCATCGACTCATTCATGAATTCATGCCAGCCGTATTCATACGAGTATAAAAATTATGACTGTGCATGAACAACAAGGCTTAAGTAGGTGGAACAGTTTTCGAGAAAACTGAGTAAAGCTATTAGCGCACTAGATCACGTTTATGTTTTCCTAAATTTACGTCACTGTAACAAAAAGTGCAGAAATCCTTAATAACTATGGTGGTGGGAGAGGGGGGGGGGTTGTTTCTTTTCAGGAATATGCTTAAATGAAGTGATAATACTGTGGTTGAAATATATCACTTTGTCAGTTTCGTACTTTAGTCTTGTTTTCTCATGCAGTCACGTTATTTATACTTATGATGCATCCCCTAAATCACTCATTGATTCATGCATCCATCATCATCCATCCATCCCTGAACCGATTCAGCCATTCGCCCAAACATTCGTCCATTTGTCCGAGCGTCCTTCCGATAATCTCTTCACGACTTCGTTCTCCACTTAAGTTCTTGTCTATATCTAAGGCTTCACCAGCAAGCCAACCATCTATCCACATCAGTTCATCCGTCCGTCCATCTACCTAGCCATTAATTTATCCGTCTATTCAATCATTCATCCATCAGTCCATCCATCATCCATTTCGGCGTCTTCATCTTCTATAGATTATTCGGTTTCACATTCATCAAATGATCCCTCCAGCGAGCCTTGATCCATCCCACAATTCATCTATGTTTACTAGTATGTTTGCAGTTACTTTTTCCACTGACCGTAATGTTTTCTAGTGTAGACTTCATCCATCTAACTTCCATTCACACGCGCACGCACGCACACACACATACACACACACACACACACACACACACACACAGACACACACACACACACACACAGACACACACACACACACACACACACACACACACACACAGACACACACACACACACACACACACACACACACACACACACACACACACACACACACAAACACTCACACACACACACATACACACACACACACACACACACACACACACAAACACACACACACACACACACACACACACACACACACACACACTCGCCTACCTACTCATCCATCTCCATAACTTTTCCATTCATTTGTCCAATCGATTTTCTTTTTAATATTTTAACAGCGATTATCTTTTCTACTCCTAGAGTGAAGCCTTTGCCTTTCGGCGAACACGAGATCCACTCTGCAAGACAAACTCACGTTGAAGGATGCTAATGGAGAAAGGACGCTTCGCAAACAAAAACCAATGAAAGCTTGCCCCGCCAACAACGGAAAACAGACAGGAAACGGGGGGGAAAGCGACTCGCATTCACTTCTTGTCGACTGAAACCTGAGAGTAGTTGGTGGATGTACGCAGTCAGTCAAACGCCTGTGATGTAGTTTGCAGTCGCTCTTACTGCTACGAGAAGCACGCGACTTCGCCGTGCAATGTGAGTACGCACGCCGTGATAAGGGAGGTGGGGTTTCCCGCGTTTTCTCGACCTCTACGTCACGAGGAGGACAAAAACCAACGCATGCGCTTCTAACGTGGGGGGAAGTTCGATGAACCCCGTGTTTACTTTTCATCAGTCCACAATTCCCACTGTTTAGAAATCACTCACGCTTGCTTTCAGTTAGCCAGCCGATTCATGGAGTTCGTGCCCCAGAGAATACGTTGTTAGTACATTCGTACATTCTGGTAAACAAACGAGGTGCAAACAAAGGGCTCAGCCTCATAGGACGACCCCAGGGAGTCTTTTTGCTTTTGTCCTTGATTTTATGTTCGATCATCGTTGCTGACAAATTGTTCGTTCACCCTCAACAGCCAAAGATCGATGAAAGTGCAGCTCTTTGTGTGTTAATGGCACATTTTGTATACATTGCAAAATGTAGTGTATATACAGGAAACTAGAGGGCGGAAATTGCGTTGTACAACTTAATGATGGATGGATGGATGGACGGATGGATGGATATAGTTTTATGGCCTTTGTAGGTTATGTAAGTGTGGTGGGGTGGAGTGTTGCAGCTGTCCTCCTTGTCACCCCATGGCATCAGGAGTAATGTTTAGAATTCATTCATTAGAACTAGGAACTATGCGACATGTGTAGTTTGATTATTATGGGCTAATATTTCTACTAGGACATAGCAGGCTGAAGTCCCTTTCTCTGACTTGCCATCCACGCGGTCCACTCTGTAACTTGAGACTCACGCAGAGGCCGAGGGAAACAGGATAACTGCTGGACGCTTGTAGATTTTGGGGGCAGCCCGAGAGTGAGGAACAATGCATTAAAGAGATGTGAGCCCTGAAGACTGAACTCGGATTGTCCTTCCGCTTCCAGCTGTTTCTCTCTTGCCCCTTACACTCGGATAACCCCCGCCACGCACCCTACCACATAAGGCCATTGAGCACGAAAATCACAAGAATTATTGAGAGTAAGCGCAAACGAAGTCACGACGTCGCTAGTAATACGCCTCTTATGAATCGCCCAGGGAGACGCCATATGTCTATTCTAACCCCCAGCACACAGTGGTGGGGTGCATATGAACCTACTATGTTAGGTGGCAACTACGTCGTAGTTGTCTACTTCGTTGTTCACAACTTTGAGTTGTTCCCAACTACGACAGTAAGGTGTGCATGAGACGCTACTTGGTCGCCACAACGAAGTAATGACCCAGATGAATAGTTATTATTATCTCGGGATATCTCATCTAATGCGCATGCATAGAGGTCACGACAAGAGGTGAACTAGCCAACTCTGTGCACATTTCAATGGCGGACGTGCTGCCGGTTCGCACAGAAAACGCTCTATTTCGGGATACTAGCAACCCATCCAAAGAAAATGTAAGCCATGCACAGCATTAATTTATCAAAGCTGTATGTTGAATGCATCAATATGTCGTGAAAGCTTTTACATTTTACAAATTGAATGCTGGTCGACGCATCCACGCTGAAGCATGAGTTACCCGTTGCCATCGGTCACTGCGCATTACAGAGAAGCGTCATCAGTCATCCGTCATCCTTCCGAACTTAGGAGGTAACTACGCGTATTCAGCTTTCATGCACTCCTTACTTCGCAATTTAGTAGCAAACTTCCCATTTACTTGCCTACTACCATGTAGTAGGTTCATATGCACCCCACCAAAGGTGGCTACAACCTAATGAAGACGCAAGACTCACTAAAGAAGACATGCTTCAGGTAATGCTCCAGGCCGCAAACGTCAGACAGGAGTAGTGTGGAGTAATGCGGAAAGGGTTTTCAGCCCCAGATGAAGGTGAATAGTCGCACTGTGCATTCATCGGAACTGGACAAAATTTGAAACTGATAGTTGGTAGTAACGTGAAAGCAACCTGTGAATGAAAACATTATAAAATAGACAAAATTGTCACGGCGAGAACATGTTTCACTTATCTGTTTATATCTTCTTGTAATGTTAGCCGCCTACACCACAATTGCCGCCTGGAGTTCTCCCATCTGAACTAATCCTAGATCCGCCAAAAGATCTTGCTCATGACATGTGAATAACACCATCTCGCTTGACACACCGTTGCACTCACAAAACGTACGTATTGCTTACTTTCTCGGCTGGTCGAGCGCTAAGTAAGCAACATCCTTCTGTATCTTCGTGTGTTTTTTTACGGAAACCTATCCTATCCTGTGAAATGTCCGCTGGTGGTTCTCACAAAATCTCAAACGGTGTTGGCAGAAGTCTTTCGTTAGGAAATCTTCGCAATGTCTCCATGCCCATCAACTGGTGACCGTTTCTTCTCCAATCAGTTGCTTCCAAACTGATGACACGAGGCATAGCAAGATTACACTGAATTATGCACGTACTGTCAAGTCGACATTGACTAGATTTCTGTTTATGATGACATTGTGACAAAATGTATTCAAGGACCTCCTCGTGTCAGCAATGCCTGCTGCGAGGCCTCACCGATAGCTGCACCGCCATGCCTCTGTTAGGCGAGATTGTAAAAGGAAAGCTTAGAAGTCCATCTGAGAAAATTCGGTGGTACAATTATTGTCAGCGTGGAACATAAACAGTTGAAGGCAGACAAGCAGAAAGACAGACAGACAGGCTAGCAGACAGAGACACACAGGTAAACAAGCAGACACACAGTCATGCAGTCATATAGACACGCACGCACGCACGCATGCCCACATACACATACACGCACAGAGTAAACACAAACACACACACACACACACAACATAAACACAAACCAACACACAGATACGCACACACACATATACACACATAAACACACGCGCGCGCACACACACACACACACACACACACACACACACACACACACACACACACAC
>JAWQFJ010034666.1:45000-52500 GCA_034096865.1 Theodoxus fluviatilis | reverse complement strand
CTTTACTTTACTTTACTTTACTTTACTTTACTTTACTTCATTTCCTTCGGTTCACTTCACTTTACTTCACTTTACTTTACTTTACTTTACTTTACTTTACTTTACTTTTTATTTTACTTTTTATTTTACTTTTTACATTACTTTTTACTTTACTTTACTTTACTTTACTTTTTATTTTACTTTTTATTTTACTTTTTACATTACTTTTTACATTACTTTTTACTTTACTTTACTTCACTTCACTTCACTTCACTTCACTTTACTTTACTTTACTTTACTTTACTTTACTTTACTTTACTTTACTTCACTTCGGTTCACTTCACTTCACTTCACTTCACTTCACTTCACTTCACTTCACTTCACTTCACTTCACTTTACTTTACTTTACTTTACTTTACTTTTTATTTTACTTTTTATTTTACTTTTTACATTACTTTTTACTTTACTTTTTACTTCACTTCACTTCACTTCACTTTACTTTACTTTACTTTACTTTACTTTACTTTACTTTACTTTATTTCATTTTCATTTCATTTCATATCATTTCATTTTATTTTATCATATATTATTGTATTGTATTTTGTTTTATTTTATTTTGTTATGTTTTGTTTGTTTTATTATTTCTCGTGGTTAGCTCTTGTTTTGTAATCATTCCATTTTGTTTTGTATCTTGGAAGGCTGTGAGCCAAAGACCCGTATCTCTTTTGGTGTTTGTTTCTTCATGTATGTTTTTTCTGTCACTGAATGTTATGCAGAATTTTGAATTCTGGGGTATGTTGTCTTTTCCCTAACTTGACCCACTGTATGACGAGTGAAGTGTTTTACGTAACTGGTTCCCAGTGAAGGCAAAGTTGTGCTGACATATAATGTTCTAACAACTATTAGAGTCTTAAATCAACAGTCCCATATGACAAACCTCATTCCATTGGAAAGCGTGTGCGTCAGAGTACATCTGCGCCAATGAATGAATTCCAGAAGTGATTTGTATATAAATGAATGGCCAGCGAAATATTTATGGTGTCAATTAAATCAGGTACTTATTCATCGTTTTATTTGAATACATGTATTACCGTTTACATCTCATGGAGTGCAGGTTGCCATTTATGAAATGATAAATAAGGATAAACACTAGGTTTATGTTCAATATTACAGACAGTACACGGTACATTACATAATGAACTATAAAATTCGATGTGCTCTCAAGCACCGCAATAGAAGTCGAAGACAAGGATAGTGCCCGATGAGAGAGTGAGTCTGCGTGAACAACATATATCTCTAAGGCAGCAACAGAGTGTGAGAGAAACACACCTTCTCACGTATCTTTGCAGTTAAAATCCACACACAAGGATGGGAACAGATAAGAGACAGCACGTTGAACTACAGATAATTTGGAGAGGTCTCTATATCTCATTCTCACCCTCCTACGAATTAATGTATCAGGTTTTATAGCTTATCATTTTTTGTTGGCTGTGTGAGGCCATCGGCTATACACTAACTAGCCTTGGTTAGAGTAAGAGCAAATAAAACCGTACCTATTTGCTTTGTAAAATCACCTTGTGAGACACAGTGAATGTATTCTTACTCCCGACCCATAGGAAGTTAATTCAATCAGTAACTTTCTTTTCCATCAACGTCGAGGAAAGCTTTTGAGTAAGAGTTACTTTCGTTTGCAGGGTCCTTGTGGTTTTTTTTTTCTAGTACAGTCATCACGCCATGACCCTTCAAAGAAAGAAAATTCGTGCCTACAATGCCTTTAAGAAAAGAAACTTAGACAAGGGGGCATGATGATCAAAATGGTTCATTATAACCCGTCTACTTGGTGTGAAAAGTAAGCATTTCCTCTCTGAACCTGATTAAATCATAACCTCAGCGCACTGATAATGCAAGAACTGGGCACATACTAGGATTACAACGTGTTATTCCTCGCATCGATCCCAACAGTCATCATGAATAGTGTAGTGCGAAAATACTTTCTGAGGTAATGTATGCCCGCGTCGGGCCCGCCTCGCGTGAAATGTTACGTACTTTTCTACTCAAATTACTTATGTAATATGTTCTTGACGAAGGTCATGTATATAAAATTGTCCGTATAGTGACAGCTCCTTTGTTGTAATTCCTTTTTCACAAATGCAGAGAGAGAGAGAGAGAGAGACAGACAGACAGACAGACAGACAGACAGACAGACAGAGAGAGACAGAGAGAGACAGACAGAAACAGAGACACAAAGAGAGTTTTAAGTGGTTTTGATGTGTTTTACAGAAAGCCTTTTTCATCCTGAGCGAAGACACAGTCTAGACAGTGTTTTTGCCCTGAACGATCATCTCTCACCCCCTAATGGCTGGCTCAGCTTGCCGTTGTCTAACAAATAGGACAAATGGAGAAGTAGGCATTAGCACCAGCCACACTCTCTAAGGAGCATTTCAATCTGATGTTGCGTCACGGCCGCGCTAAAGGTCAATCGGTCCACTTTTTCACCTTTCTCTCTGCACACCCATGCTCAATAAGGGTTTGTGGTTTTTTCCGAGTTGGAGAGACATAATGCGAGTGAAGCATCGGGCACAATTCTGCAGCACTTTCATCTGTGCGAGGAGTCGTAAAGTGACTGCAAGGCCTGCGTCTTTTCCTCTCCTTGATAAGATTTGCATTGGAGTGCATGACTGTTCGTATCACATGCATCTAGTTGCAGCTACTCAAGGCTTTGCGGCCATTGACACCGAGTTGTCATGGTAGCAAGCGCAAGAATGATTGCTCCCGTAGTCGTACGCTGTAAGGATCTAAGACTGACGTATGTGAACTTAAGCCAAGAAAACCCAATGCCTCAGATGGTTTCTGGGAGTGTACTTACTTACTTACTGCCTTTTACGCCGGGTGGTGTGTAAGGCAGCAACAAAGGTTCTCCATGTTGTCGGTCGCTTGCAAGCCTTTCCAGGGTCGCCCAGGGGCGGGTTTCAAAATAGGTAGTCGATCTTGGTCGCAAGATCTTGCTTCGCAGTAAGAGCTAGCTAAAAAAGAAACTACCCAACGTGACAAAGTAATGCGCATGCGTAGACGTCACGACAAGAGGTGAACTGGCCACATTTCAATGGCCGACGTGTTGCCGGCTCATTCAGAAAACGCTCTATTTCGAGATACTAGCAACCCATCCAAAGAAAATAGAAGCCATGCACAGCATTAATTTATCAAAGGTGTATGTTGAATGCATTAATAGATCGTGAAACCTCCTACAGTTTACACATCGAATGCAGGTCAACGCATCCACGACGAACTTTTGTCTCGAATCTTAAAAGCTAGGCACCTCTCAAGCTGCCTCGCTCAATCTACGCTCGTCTACGATTGGCTCGATAGCAAGCAAAGAATGAAACTGCCCATTCGGCGAGATCTACGTAGATCTACCGAGATCTTCGCATTTTGAAACCCGCCCCAGGAGTGGTTGAGGTCTTTAATCTCCCCTTCCACTGTGCGTCTCCAAGTCTGCTTGGGTCTTCCGCGCTTTCTCTTGCCTTCTGGGGTCCATCGGAGTGCACTTTCGGAATGGAATCGTTGTTCATCCTCAGTACATGGCCAATCCATCTCCATCTTCTCTTGGTTATGAGCGTTTCCATGTCTTCCATGCTGCATCGCTGGAGAAGGTCGTTGTTGGAGATCTTTCTGGGCCAGAAGATTTGCAAGATATTTCTGAGGCAGGTGGTGTGGAATGACGACAGTTTTGCAGCATTCGACCTCGTCATGCGCCAGCATTCCGACCCATACATGAGAGTAGACAGCACACAACTTCTGTATAGTTTCAGCTATGTGTGGGTGCTGTACTGAGCCGATTTCCATATGTTGTTCATGGTGCGCATGGTGTTTCTGGCTTTGTTCAGTCTGCTTTTGATGTTCTCCTCAGCGCCTCCGTCCTTTCGGATGATGCTGCCCAGGTAGGTGAATTGGTCTGTTTGTGGTAAGTCGGCGCCATGGGCCTTCACTGGGGTGGGTCTTTCGGCGTTGAGTAGCATAGTCTCTGTTTTCTTTTGGCTGACACTTAGTTTAATTTGGCCTCCAAACATACACAATCGATCGGTCTTCTCTTGAATGTGTTTATGTGTGTGTGATAGCAGTGCCAGGTCGTCTGCAAAATCCAGGTCGTCTAGGGAGGTGAAGAGAGTCCAGCGTATGCCTCTCTGAGCATCTTTCGTGGTGTTCCTCATCCCCCAGTCGATGGCAAGGTTGAACAGAATCGATGACATTACACAACCCTGTCTGACCCCTGTTTTCACTTGGAAGCTGATGTCTCCGACTGTGCAGAAATAGTTCTGGAAAAAAACTCTTCACCATCTGGACCAGTTTCGGGGGTATTCCATAGTGCCTGAGAATCTTCCAAAGGCTGGCCCTGTGCACACTGTCAAACGCTTTCTGAAAATCCACAAAGTTGACGTAAGGTTGTCTTTGCCACTCTGTGCACAGCTCGATGATGTTTCTGAGTGCAAAGATCTGGTCGATGCATCCCCTGTTTTTTCTGAACCTGGCTTGTTCTTTTCTCAGCTTCTCATCTGCGCTGTCTGAAATCCTCTGTATGATGATTGTCACGACTCGGTTTGATGTTTTTAAACTTTAAGATATTATAGAGAATTTTGTCTCGGGAATGGTACGCCTTTAAGCATTATGCGCAGTCAGCACTTGCTGACTGCGCATTTTCAGAGCGTGTTGCACGTGTTTTATTTTTGTTTTTTGGTTCTGCAGCGGCTCGTGCTGAACGTTTTGTTTGTGCATAATTTGATTTTTGGCGTTCTCCCTCGCTATTATATGGAGGAGGCGGAGAGGGGAAAAAGAAGACAGTGGATTGATAAAATGGATGGATGGGGTTTTACGGCCTATCAGCCTTTGAAGGCTATGTAAGGCCACTCAGCACGAAAATCACTACAGCATATTAAGAGTAAACGCAATTAAGTCACGGTGTCCCTTGTCATTCGCCTCTTACAAATCGTGTAGGGAGACGCGGTGGGTCAATTCTTACCCCGAACCTACAGGGGGAGAATTGATAAAAAGATAATTGACTAAGAGCTTTTGTGTTAAACCGCTGGGCGGTTGTTTTTAACGTTTGTATAATTTGAATTAATTGTTTTGATTTCTTTGAAGTTTTTTGTCGTGTTTTCAGTTAGTGAGAGTGTTGGTTGAAAGATAATTGAGTCGATTGTTTTATGTTTTCGGTTTGTGGCGTTTTTGTCTTTAAATGTGATTAGTGACTGAGGAAGGATTTTCCCTTTATTATTTTTTTTCACTGTCCGGTTGGGGTCGAGTCACCTTCCACCCACCCAAACCGTGACAATGATTTTGGCGAGGATCTTGCTTGGCACTGATAGTAGTGTAATACCCCGTCAGTTGTTACAGTCATTCAGTGCACCTTTCTTGGGCAATTTGATGATAATGCCTTTTGTCCAGTCGCTGGGCATTTCTTCCTTCTTCCAAATTTCTTCAAACAATGATTGTAATATTGCTGCTGATGTCTCTGGGTCAGTCTTGAAGAGCTCTGCATTCAAGCCATCTCCTCCTGGGGCTTTGTTGTTTTTTTACTTAATTGCTCTGATTCCTTTGTGGGTGGCTCTATGTTGATGTCTAGATCTTCCTCAGCTTCCTCTATTTCTGGTATGTTTTCAGGATCTGGTCTGTTTAGTGTTTCCTGAAAGTGTTCTGCCCACCTTTCTTCAATTTCCTTCTATGTTGGTAGAAGTTTGCCTTGTTTATCTTTCACTGGGCCTGCGCTTGCTGATTTGAACTTGCCGCTTATCTGTTTGGTGATCATATGCAGGCTTCCCTGTTCTCCTTTGGTCGCCGCTTCTTCTGCCTGTGTAGCAAGTTCTTCCATGTATTCTCTTTTGTCCTTCCTTGCTAGTCTTTTCACTTTCTTGTGGGCTTCGGAGTATTCCTGTTGGTATCGTTCTTTCAGGCGTGCTGACTTTGCATCTGTCACTCTCTTCTTGATGTTTCGTCTCTCCTCGATGGCTGTCCATGTTTCCTGCTGGATCCACTCTTTACTTTTCTGCCCAGTCCTGTATCCCAAACATGACTGACTGCTCTCTGTATAGATCCCCTCAATCTTTTTCCATGCAGCGTCAACAGTTGAGTTTCTGGTATTCTCCTCTTCCTCTTGTAGATCTGGCAGCGCTTGGAATTTGTTTTTTTTTTCTAGGGAGAACTTTGTCCTGATTTGGGGCATCTTCAATTTGTCGATGTTGAAGCGCTGTGATGTTTTTGTCTTCGCACCAGCCTTCCTCAGCTTTAGCTTGATGTTTGCTACAACCAGGTGGTGATCGCTTCCTACGTCCGCTCCTCTCTTCACCTTCACATCTTGCAGTGATCTTCTCCACATTCCGTTAATCATCAGGTGATCAATCTGGTTTTGGTCTCTGTTGTTGGGTGAGCACCACGTTAGCTTGTGAATGGTGCGATGTGGAAAAAGGGTTCCGCCAATTACTAGGTTGTTCAATGTGCAGAAGTCAGCCAATCTCTCTCCATTTTCGTTCATGTTTCCACATCCATGCTTTCCCATAGTTCTTGTGTAGTGCTCGTTGTTGTCCCCTACTTTGGCATTCAGGTCTCCCATGACGATGACAAGGTCATGGCTTGGCACAGATTCCAACTCGCTCTGAAGGATTTCGTAAAATGCATCTTTTTCTTCTTCTTCTGCATCATTTGTTGGTGCATAACACTGTAGCAGTGAGATGTTCACCTGCTTGCCTCTGAGTCTGACTTTCATGAGCCTGCTGTTCACTGGCTTCCATTCTAGCAAGCATTTCTCAACTCCTTTCCTCAGGATCACAGCTACTCCTTCTCGGTGTTGGTCGTCATCTCTTCCTGAGTAAAAGACAGTCTCACCCGTGTTCGTCCTCAGGCTGCCAGTCCCAGTCCATTTGCATTCGCTGATTCCCAATGCATGCAGGTTGTAGCATCGTATCTCTGATGTTACCTGCGCAAGATTGCCGGTGTCGTACATGGTCTGTACGTTCCAAATCCCAATCTTCATCTTTGTTTTCGCTGTGTTCAAAGCATCCCTGGTCGTGTCAGCAGCTTCCATACGGCTTTCACTGCTGGGAGTCATACAAGTCCCGGTGTCACAGGATATTTCGGAACCGGACAAATCGGAACCATTCCGATTTATCCTGGCCCTGGTGAAAGGATATTTCGGAACCATTCCGATTTATTCTGGCCCTGGTGGCAGGATTTTTCGGAACCACCAGGATATTTCGGAACCGTCTAGAAGGTCATTAGCCCACAACTCACTGTACTCCAGCGCGTGAGTATTCCCATGCCTGTGGCAAACAAGTGTTCTGTTGCGGAAGAATGTGAAGGGAATTTGTAGACTATGGGTAGCTAAAGAATTGTGTAGAATTGCTTGTGTTTGTGCTTGCATTTTCCTTCCCTCACACACACACACACACACACACACACACACACACACACGCACGCACGCACGCATGCACACGCTCAGACACACACACTCAGACACACGCACACGCACGCACT
>JAWQFJ010034666.1:40000-42500 GCA_034096865.1 Theodoxus fluviatilis | reverse complement strand
GCGAAATAAGCTTTTACGTCATTGTCATGCAGTCAATACTGCCGTGCGTATAAGACGACCGACCGGTAGCCGAGCAACCAATGTGCACTCTTGAACTACTTATGACCGAACGGTAGCCAAGATGGCTTCCGCGATGCCTTCTCATCGTCGTGGATTGCGCTTCTCAACCAAATGAGTAAACCAGCAGCTGCAGACTGCTCGTTCCTTGTGGAACTGATGAAATACGTTAAGCTGTAGCTGTGCATGAATGCTCGGCATCGCTCGAATAGAAATTTATGTCAAAACGACAGGGCTAACTTGGTGTAAGCAAGAATAGTTCGATGCTCACTTCAAGGGAGGTTATACAACAAACTAAGGGCTAATGTAAGAAATAAGAGTTGCTTCCCTTGAAATTGTTTTGCCATCTGTCGTGGAAATGTTTGCTCACATCTTGCCCGGTAATTATTTCAGAGCAGTTATTATTTTAAAAAAGAAAAGTACAATATCAGCCTAACTTCTTGTAACGTCTCGCATAGGCTGGGTAATAATCACAGGTCGAAATGCGTGCCACAGCGCATATTTGTGATGACGACTTTCTTCCTTTCCCCGAAGGCAGCCATTTTGGCTATACAGGCGCAACAGCGTTCCGGCGCGGTACGTACCGTTCGATACCGGTAGCCGTACCAAGTCGTTCAAGAGACGAACGGTATCAACGGGTACGTACCGGGTACTCTTGAACAGGCCCCTGGTATTTTGTAGACTGATTTTCCGCTGTGCTGTAATAGGATTTAGATTATGTGGTTGAAGCCTCTCACTTAGGTCACTGTTTTACTTCTGTTGTGACGTGAAACGTGCCGTTCTGCGCTGGACTTTAACATCTAGGAGAGCGTGCTTAAGTGTCAAGTACGGAGTGGGTCCTCTGCTGTTCCTACTGTACACCCAACCACTCTCCAATGTAATTGACAGTCATTCAGTCTTTCACAGTGAATTTGCTGATGATACCCAGCTCTACAACTCCTCCCATCCCAGTCAAATCCACTCTCTTCTTTCTACCAGCGAACACTGTATCTCTGACGTGAAACGGTGGATGACCCGGAACCAGCTCCAACTCAATGACTCAAAAACTGAAGCACTCCTGGTAGGCGGCAGAGGTATATCGGATCAGGCCCTCAAACTAATCAGTGGTCAGTTACATCGTCTTCTCTCAGTCTGTTAGAAATTTAGGCGTCATGTTTGACGATGATCTGTCAATGAGATCTCATGTCAACAAAGTCTGTCAGATAGCATCTTACGAGCTAAGGAAAATAAGTACCATTCGGCATTATCTTTCTCAGCAGGCCACCAAAACGCTCATCACATCACTTGTTCTGTCTCGTCTCGACTATGGAAACTCTCTTCTCGCTGGCATCCCTGACACTCTGCTTAACAAACTCCAGAAAGTTCAGAATTGTGCTGCTAGGCTAGTTTTTCGATGTCCCAAGCGTACCCTTGTCTCATTACTCCTACATACACTTCACTGGCTCCCCATCTCTCAGAGGATAGATTACAAACTTGCTACTTTGTGCTTCAAGGCCATCAACAACACCGCACCACACGCTCTTACAGAAATTCTTGCAGTCTACACGCCTTTCAGATCTCTACGCTCAGTTGCTGACTCTAGAATGCTTAAGGTCCCCCGCCGTAATAAGAAAACTCAAGGACAGCGTGTCTTCTCCTATATTGGACCTGTAACCTGGAATAGTCTCCCTCTCTCAGTCCGTCTTTCTGACACTCTGCCCCAGTTCAAAAGTGCTCTAAAGACCCACCTCTTCCGATCCGCCTTTCCCGCTGAGCTGCTTTGCCTTACTTGACCAGGCCTGCAAGTGTATAGTGTATAGTTTGTTCCATTTGTTCTATTGGATCTTAGGTTTTGTTTTTCTGTTTATGTGTGTAGTGTGTGAGTTTTTGTAGGAATGTGGTGTTGAGTGGTTGTATGAGTGTTGATTTTTTGGATTGTAAACGCCATGAGCTTGCCTGTCAAGGGAAGGTATGTGCATATGAATAAACTATTATCTATATATTAATACGCAAAAGGTTAAACTTTGTGCAACAACTGCTCCGAGACCGTTTCGCAGATCGCTTTGCTTTTTGGCATCAGCCTAGAGGACGGTCGGGAAGGGGTCGTAGGGTATTTTTCGTGACCAAATTTGACTTTGAAGTGACGTTTTAGGTCCTCGCAAGTTTCAGGCGGCAAGGGACGGAACTCTAAAAGGGAAGCTTTGGCATGTGTGACGTCGAAGAATGACGTGACGCAATTTCGGAATTTTTTTCTCCCTCAAGCTTTTACTAGGTCCTCGCAAGTTTCAGTCGGGACTGTGAACGCCGTGTTACATCCAGGTTACCACACCACATCACTGCGACCATGTGGTGAGTTTGTCATTTGCAAATCTTGCCATTTTATTAATACGCAAAAAGGTAAATGCAAGAACTCCTCCGAGCCCGTTTCGCCGAATGGGGGGGGGGGGGGGGGGGGGAAGAGGGA
>JAWQFJ010034666.1:25000-32500 GCA_034096865.1 Theodoxus fluviatilis | reverse complement strand
AGAGTTGAGGATTTGATATCAGGAAATCGATTCCCCTTTTTAAACAGCTCGGGAAGTTTGGGTTTTTTCAGTTACCTTTTTTTTCTTTCTTTCTTTCCGTCCTCACGTCTGTGCCAGATCTCTGTACCTGGAAGTCAAAACGCCGTTTCGCAAAAGACGGTGTTCTTCGATTTGCACCAATAGAAGCGGCACGATTCTCTGGAGTCACATGCGTAATGATAGTTCTATTTTCTCCTTTTTGCCCAGCACCGATTTACGCTTTTCTCCAAGGCTACTGGCTGAAGAAAGGGTACCTGTTTTTCATCAGCGTCCAATTTCCACTTGTGTGCCTTTCCAACACAATTTCGTCATTTCCTCTCACGACTCAATCCCACAGTTGCAGTTGCGTCTATCCGAAGAAAGAAATTTAATTGGTCTCAATTTCCTTCCTTGTTCGGCCGCTTTCCTTTTATAAATGTAATGAATTTCAAGGACAAATCTTATGATTTCTATAGTTTTTTCCCCTAATATGCTCTCTCTCTCTCTCTCTCTCTCTCTCTCTCTCTCTCTCTCTCTCTCTCTCTCTCTCTTTCCTCGAAAACAAGTTTCCTGACACAGGTCAAAAGGGTTGTCATTTACGAGATTGGCACGTAAACATGTTTAAATAGTAAACGATTTCAACGGTACACTTCCTTCACAGATCATGTTGGGGCAGAAGAGTGTATGTCCCTTCTTAACATAACAACATTCAGTTTGTTTTCGTACGTTTTTGTCTACAAGCAAACAGACGATTATTGAACCGTACGAGCCCAGATTTATCATGTCCATTATGCAAGTCAAATGCAGATGGGGAGCGCTTTTGGATAAAATGCCCCCCCCCCCCCCCGAACACTTCAGAAAGAATGATCTTTATCAGCATATATAAAGTTATATATCATCAAGATGTCTTAAAAAGCTTATGGAGGGAACAACTATAAATAAGACGGAAGATGTAGCTATGTATACATACTACTCTCAGAGTCTGCCTGTGTGTCTGTCTGTCTGTCTGTCTGTCTGTCTGTCTGTCTGTCTGTCTGTCTGTCTGTCTGTCTGTCTGTCTGTCTGTCTGTCTGTCTGTCTGTCTGCCTGTATGTCTGTCTGTCTGTCTGTCTGTGTGTCTGTCTGTGTGTCTGTGTGTCTGTCTGTCTGTCTGTCTGTCTGTCTGTCTGTCTGTCTGTCTGTCAGTCTGTCTGTGTGTCTGTCTGTCTGTCTGTCTGTCTGTCTGTCTGTCTGTCTGTCTGTCTGTCTGTCTGTGTGTCTGTGTGTCTGTCTGTCTGTCTGTCTGTCTGTCTGTCTGTCTGTCTGTCTGTCTGTCTGTCTGTCGGTCTGTCGGTCTGTCTGTCTGTCTGTCTGTCTGTCTGTCTGTCTGTCTGTCTGTCTGTCTGTCTGTCTGTCTGTCTGTCTGTCTGTCTGTCTGTCTGTCTGTCTGTCTGTCTGTCTGTCTGTCCGTCCGTCCTTAGCTCATAATATGCTGACAGACTTTGTTGACATGATATTAGAAAGTTTTGTGATGTCTTTTTCCGTTTTCGGTTAGGAATAAATGATCTGGGCCCGTATTCACAACGGCGATTTATCTTTTTAACACTCGATTTATCCCCTAGCCCCGCGTTATCTTGATCGGTTAGATAAGGTACGCTCGTCAGAGGATCCTAGGTTGCGCTTTGCTATATATACTGGTTTCCAGCCAAGGGAGAGCGGAACAGGCAGTTGGAATCGTCTGAGTTTAGAGATAAATCGGAGTTAAAATAAATCGCCGATAAATCGCCGTTGTGAATACGGGCCCTGATGCTTAACCAACGTTACTAACAACGATAGGGGGAATCTTATGTGTCCATTCTGTTGTTTGGTGGAAAACGAACATTTTCTGTATGATTGTCATACATATGACGAACTTAGGGAAAAGTATATTGCACGATATATGCATTTACGATCAAGTTCAAATGAACTGTATTGTTTCCTTCTAAAAGAATCGAACTCCCGGGCAACGAGAGACGTGTCAATGTATATTTTTTATTCCAGGAAACTTAGAGAGGAGAAAGTGATGTTCATAGGTTAGATTCCATTCATTCTGACTCATACCATCTTGACATATTTTTTCGTTTTAATTTGTACATATGTGTATATTCCTACGTTGATGGGTCGTCGGCCGCAATAGACATAAAATCATAATCAAAATATCTCTGTGTTTCTCACTGTGATTTTCTCTGTGTTTCTCTCTGTGTTTCTCTCTCTTTCTCTGTTTCTCTCTCTCTGTTTCTAGCAAGTCGGTTGCGCGTGTGGATGGAGCAAGAAAACAAAGTGTGTCCTGAACAGGCTGGCTTTCGAACCCAGCACTCGACTATTGACCATATATTTACGTTATTCGCAATGATTTTGAAACATGTATATGGCGAAAGACGTGAAAAACTGTACGTCGCTTTGGTTGACTACCGAAAAGCGTTTGATTCTGTTAACCGTGGCCAACTCTGGGAGGTTCTTAAAGGCGCTCAGCTTTCGACCAAGTTTTTGATGATCTTAAATTCCATGTACTGCAAAGTACAACATGCGTTCGTTGGGGACAGGATCTCTCTGATTACTTTGAATGCCCTTCTGGTGTAAAACAAGGTGCAATTGAGAGTCCGTTAATTTTTTCTATTTATATCAATGCAGTCGCAGATTATGTGAGGAAAAAAGGCAAACATGGGGTACCTGGCATGATGGAAGTGTTCCTTCTACTATTTGCTGACGATGTCGTCCTGATTTCAACCACACCCGTGGGCCTCCAAAATCAACTTGATAATCTCTTGCATATGTCCAAACTTCTTGAATTGAAGGTAAACACAGAGAAGACAAAAGTTATGGTGTTTAGAAAAGGAGGACATTTAGCCATTGGTGAAAATTGGTTTCTAGATGGGTCTCGTTTGGAGACAGTCAACCAATATAAATACCTAGGATTCTTGTTCACAACAAAATTGTCCATAGACGCAACTTTAGATGATATAGCCACCAGAGGAAAGCAAAAAGGGGTACAGGTGTTAAGAGCATTATGGAACTTGCGTTGCATGAAAACGAAAGTATTCACCAGCCTGTTTGATGCACAAGTCCAAGCAACACTTCTGTACGGTGCAGAAGTATGGGGCCTTGAAAGTCAGCTGAAAGTGGAGGGAACTCACACGTTTGTTTGTAAAAAGTTTATGGGATTAGACTCGAGGACGCCCAACCACATGGTCTATGGAGATCTTGGACGCTTCCCAATCTCCATCAGTAGCAGCGTCAGAGTTATCAAATACTGGTTAAAACTTTGTCGGATGAAAGTAGACAGACTTCCCAAACAAGCTTTTCTAATGCTTTTGAACTCTCGAATTAAGAAAGAACGAAGCTGGACAGAGACTGTAAAGCTTTGCCTTTGTCGGCTGGGGTTTGGTTTCGCATGGTTAAATAGTGGAGTAGGTGACGAAAAACGTTTTTTGTCACAACTTAAGCAGCGACTAAGAGATTGTTATCTTCAGGACTGGAATGCGAAGAATATCAGCAGCAATCGATACACTTGGTATTCCTCCTTCAAGTATTCCTTAGGCCTTGAAGAGTATTTAAATATACTTGACATTAAAAAGTTCAGAGATGCCTTTATTCGCTTCAGGTTTGGAATAAATGATCTCAACAACAATAGAATATTCAAGGGTATGATAGATACAAAGTGCCCATGTTGCGATGAATGTGAAACTGAGCAACATTTTTTGTTGAAGTATCCTATTTATAAGGAATTAAGGGTAAAATATCTAGACAGATTCTTACCTCGGAAACAAAGTAGGAATGTGTGTCAATATTTGATGCAATGTAATGACGACAAAATGACTCGTTCATTGGCGATGTATAATTGTTATGCCTTTAAGTTGAGACAACAAAAGGTTAGAGAGTAGATGAGTATACTAAATTGTGATGGTCGTACATGAACTTGAACACTTCTTGCTCATTGAAAGGATTGTGGTTTCGAATATCATAGCTGAAGTAGAGTTGTTTATTGTATAATACCAACATTTCCTTGTAAGGCAATGGGCCGATGGCCTCCAAATAAATCAAATCAAATCAAATCTCTTGGCTTCTCTCTGTGTTTCTTTCTGTGTTTCTCTCTCTCTGTGTTTCTTTCTCTCTCTCTCTCTGTTTCTCTCTGTGTTTCTCTCTCTGTGTGTGTTTCTCTCTCTCTCTGTTTCTCTCTCTGTGTTTCTCTCTCTCTTTTTCTCTCTCTGTGTTTCTCTCTGTGTGTTTCTCACTGTGTTTCTCTCTCTCTCTCTCTCTCTCTCTCTTTCTCTCTCTCTCTCTCTCTCTCTCTCTCTCTCTCTCGCTCGCTCGCTCTCTCTCTCTCTCGTGCGCCAACGGGATGTGATTCAGTGTCGATGCTTCTTCACACAAAAATCGTTAACACTTCGGGCGTCCTGACCAACGTTTCCTCCACACTTGCTCGATGCGTGTGTGTGGTGATCCTTCCTCCCACGGCTATCTTACAAACTCGTGATGGAGTTCCTGTGTTCCACTGCTTGCCCTTCTTTGCTTCATCCTTTCAGCATGGTTCCACGTTAATACAGGGATGTTGCTGGTACTGAGTAAATCGTCAGTAGCCAAGGTCATCTCATGTGTACGTGAGTCTAGTGTGAAGGTTCATCTTAATGAACGTTTGTAGACTGGTAATAGGAGGCAAGAACTCTGGGCTCCTCGAAGAGGTCAGTGATGAAGCTCAGAATGACTCTTTCGAATGTCCCCAGACCATGACTGTAAGACTTCAGCTGTCATGAAAAGATAAAGTAGAGAGTACCGAGCTAGGATGTCAAAATATGCTAATGACAAGTAAATTACTTTGTTCAAATATTGAATAAAATGTTTACTTGTAAAACTTGCACTTGCATTGAGCCGATGGCATAGCAGTAACTGTTCTATTCAGTTCCGTTCCGTTCAGTTCAGTTTCGTTCAATTTAGTTCAGTTTCGTTCAATTTAATTCAAATCTTTCCCAGTCGTAGGGGACTTTATTTTTTCTTCTACAGAATCCTTCCGACATGTAAGTCTTTTTTAAACTCCGATTTTGTTCTGCTATCGATCTATGTGAATGCATCCCGAGGAGTCTGCGCTGCATTCTGTTGATGCATTTAGAGATGTGAGTGTATTTGTATCTTCATCAACAGGTATTCGAACAATACTTCACAAAATCTAAAAGCAAAGGATGACCTTTGTAAATATACACTTTTAATACTCTCCCCCACACTCTTCAACCTCTTTCTCGAAAGGATAATGACTGATGCCCTAGCAGACCACGAAGGATCAATCAGCATCTGTGGCAGACAGATCACCAACTTACGTTTTGCTGATGACATTGATGGATTAGCAGGAAGTGAAGAGGAGCTGACTAGTCTTGTCGAGCACCTGGACAAGACCTCACAGGCATATGGCATGGAGATCAGCGCCGAGAAGACCAAGGTGATGACGAACAACCATCGGGGCTTCAAAATGAAAATCAAAGTGAAGAGCCAAAACTGGAAGCTGTGAACAACTTCAAATACCTGGGATCTATTGTGACTGATGAAGGGTCCAAACCAGAGATACTGTCCAGGATAGCACAAACAACAGCAGCATTGGCAAAGTTGAAGCCAATATGGCGTGACAGAAATATCACTCTCGCGTCGAAGATCAGGCTCATGCGCACGCTGGCCATCTCCGTATTCTTGTATGCATGCGAATCCTGGACACTCACATCTGAACTACAGAGACGGATTCAAGCCCTGGAAATGAGATGCTACCGCAAGATTCTGAACATCTCATATACAGACCATGTCACGAATTAAAACGTCAGCAACAGGATCAGGAGAGCAATTGGACATTACGAAGACCTGCTCTCAATCGTGAAAAGCAGAAAGCTGAAGTGGTACGGTCACGTGTCAAGAGGCAGTGGGCTGGCCAAGACCATCCTGCAAGGTACCGTACCAGGTGGGAGAAGGAGAGGCAGGCAGAGAAAGAGGTGGGAAGACAACATCAAAGAGTGGACAGGCTTGACCTTTGCTGACTCACAGCGAGCCACAGAGGATAGAGATCGATGGAGGAAGATTGTTCAAAAGTCATCAGTGGTGCCTCAACAACCCATCTCAGGGTTAAGAGAATGAACTGAACTGAATATGAGACATGGCAGATTCTGTGAGCGTTCAATGAAAGTATAACTCGTGTAATGCCCATACACACAATCATACATGCGCACATTCCCGTACAAACACACATACACACAAGCAAGCGCGTATACACGCAAGCGCACTTACACGCGCAGAACAGATGGAAGACATCCGTGATTATCATCATTCAAGGACTTTGAGAACTTGACTGGTTCAAAGGTTTCTAGAATTACCAAAGCTGAAATATCATTGGTCTGGGTTTATGTAGAAACTTTTCCTGTAAGAAATATGTTCATGCAAGAAAATATTTCCACATCCATTTTTTGTCACCTCCGCCATGGAGGGTATGCTTTGCCGTCGGTTCGTCAATTAGTTAGTCATCTAACAACATAACTATTAAAAAAGACAGGACGGATTCTGATTAAATTTGGTGCAAGGTCAGTTTCACCCAAGAAACAATCGATTAAAATTTGGAGGCTATCTGTTATCTCGTTTGGGAATTACAACCATAAAGAGAATGCTATCTGTTGTGTAGTTTGGGAATTACAATCATACAGAGAATGTTATCTGTTATCTCGTTTGGGAATTATAACCATAAAGAGAATGTTATCTGTTGTGTAGTTTGGGAATTGGAGGCATAAAGAGAGATGTTATCTGTTATGTAGTTTGGGAATTGGAGGCATACAGAGATATTTTATTGGCGTCATGAAGTTGATCACGGCTAACTATTGATGACGCGGGCGTATGCGGTCCGCTCTCAGATAATGGCTTTCAGGCCATACTATGGAAACTTCATAGAGTCAGGCCTGGCTAGCAGAGCATGCTGCCTTTATCAATGATACAGGCCATGTGAGATAAATTTAGGCTTCCTTGGCGGGAGTTTGCTCTCTCAGAGCTGTCTCTTGTTTTCTTCATTTATCTTTTTTCAGATGTGTTTTGATTAAAATAAAAAAGGCAAATAAAAGAAAAGTTGACAAGAGGATGCGATAATCTCATGGATCACTTTGCACAACGTTGTAGTGACAATGTCGTCGTCGTCGCAGTCGTCCTCGTCATCATCATTTCGGTTTCTGTTGTTGGTACTCACGGTGCTTCGTGGTCGTCTAACTCAAGTCGTGACTGACTTGATCTTCCTTGGCGCCTCTTTCGCTTTTAGTCTCCGTTTTCCAGTTTATGCATGATGCGTAGGCAGATTCCCTCTATTTTTGGTTGTTTCCAAAACGAATTATTTCCGTCTATCTTCCACACTCTCCCCATTTTCCCACGTTGCATCCCAAAATTTCCATCGATCGAAGTTACACATCTTCCTGAAACTATCTGGGTTCATTTCGGTTTTTTACGTTTGTCAAATAT